>JAVYIG010005616.1:0-133275 GCA_035222895.1 Strongylocentrotus droebachiensis | reverse complement strand
TTGCACTATATGTAACTTAATGGTGGCAACTTGTTTTAGTTACTTTAAATTTGTTATAATAATTCCATTTACAAACAAAAAATCCAATAGCTTACAAATTATGATTCATTTTTTAGTGATACAAGGCATAAGGTGGACACCGAGTTATGTACAGGTATAGTTTGTGATGAGTAGCATTTAATGCAAATAAATAGAAGTTGGGCGGTTAAGTGAAAAAAGGAAAATATGTGCATGTGTGTTGCATAGCTCTCTATAACATAAAACATTAGCAAGAGGATATATGCACAGATAAGAATGTGAGGAGAAAGTTTGTGTGTTACAAACTCATATGCGTTGTACATAACTCGGTGTCCACTTTGGTTTTTGCACTATTTTGAGAGCTTTTCCTCAACATCTTGATTTATCAGTTGTATTTTACTTACTTTATGATACACCTTAAAATACAAATCAGTTTGTTTAAAAAAAGTGAGATCTACACAGAAATAACTGCATGAAGTGGACACCGAGTTATGTACAATGAATTTGTGACAATGTGAACTTCGGTGGCTGATTGATAGCATGTAGAAAATTCTGTATGCTCCAATACTTTTGGTGTGTGTTTTGCGATGTTCAAGGTCTATAGTTATGATATTACCAAGGTATGGCAATGAGTTTCAAATTTTACCTGCAATGTAACACTTGGGTACCCTTGATCAGAGCTATGCACATATAGATCTAGACCAAAGAATAATAATAACACTATTAAAGCATCATGAATATTGTTAGGTTGTCCTTTATTAATATTGTCCAAGATAAGTCTTAAATTATAATTTATGAAATATTGCTTGTAAACTTCTTCAAATTGCCATTTTTAATCAACTGTCCGAATACACATCCTGACCGGACGATGAATGTGGAAGATTGACAAATGTAAGTTTTATTATTATAATTAATATTGACCTGAAATTGAATCCGGATTAGATCTATAAAGAATGACCCAAATCAGATGGTTATTGCTGTCTAATGTCAGACTAGACGTGAGGCCTATGAGGCTCGTCACATACACAAGGGCCAGGCCAGGGCTTAGAGCGTGGAGTAATGGAGGGCTCCGCTCCAGTCCAGGCCGCCTGGCCGAACGGCAGCGATGGTGCGGTGTCCAGCACCAGGCAGTTGAAGCTGACACACACAGACACTTTATAAATATTGTAAACAACTCACTTGTTTGCAACTTCTTGCTTCAAATTTGATATTTTAATCCGCGTTTTATGTACAGCCTGATGAACCTCTTCACTATTTGAACGGCAAACCCTGTCTGTATGAGGAGAAGCAACACATTAGGCTGTTGGTTGATTCGAAATTTGTGGTCGTTCAAAGAGGAAATATCGGCCATTTTGGACGCCTCTGGTGTTGCCGTGGAGCTTCATGGGATATCCACCACTGCACCGGATTACCGATACGATTTACGTGTACAGTCGAGTTTGGTCGGAGGGGCGCGGCAGAAGGGGGCAGAATTAGGGTGTGGTCATAATAATGCTGGGTTTTTGAGCTGGTGTGGTAGTGTTGAGGAGTGGAAAGACGAATGTGAATTCGAATAGTTAATTACTTGACATTATCACATAATTATAGACTATAATCTATTGCAAGGCCTATATAGTCCTGATTGGTATAATCGAAAAGGGTCTCATTTGCCTCAAGTCATGACAAGAATGCTGGGAATTTGTGTTAGATTCTTTTAAATGATGATCAGATGATGATAAGTAAGAGGATGTAAGAGGACCTTTTTTTTGTTGGTCTCGAAGTTTGAAAATTTGACATTTAACTCCGTTGGTGGGGGTAAGGTCACCTTTTTTAGGTCAGCCATTGGTATAATTTATTTATTTATTTATTTTTATAAAAAAAAAAAAAAAAATCAAAGGGTGAGGGGGGGGGGGAGGGTTTTGCTCCAAAATACACACATAACAAACCCTGAGTAGTAGTATAGTAGTAAGCCTAGTAGTAGTAGTAGTAGTAGTAGTAGTAGTAGTAGGCTAGTAGTTGTAGTAGCAGTAGTTATAGTGATAATATTAATAATAATTATAATGATTATAACAATAATGGTAATGATAACATAAGGGGGATGGTGGGGGGGGGGGGGTATGTATCATATATCGCTTTACTTATCATTAATCATTTAGTCATCATTTATCAATTTAGTATTCATTAATTGAGTCATTTAATTGTTCCAATAATCTATTTCATTGTTACAATGTGATATCTCATAGTGAGGTGCTATTGTAATCGGATGTTTTATGTCTACAGTATACAGAATATGTTATGTGCTATTTAATAACTTTGTTTACCATCATTATCATCCCAAAGGGGGGGGGGGGGGGTACTCACATATTACGACATGCGGGGTGTGCCGCTCTAATGGGTCACTTTTTCACCAAAAGTCCCTAGAGTTAAATCCCCCTAAAGGCGTGAGCGGCACGCCCCTGTTCAACCCAAATTTGAGTACCCCCCCCCCCCCCGGATTATCATGACTGCATTTTTTTCCTTCTCATTCACATCCATACAAATTTCTTAGAGCTATTTCAATTCAATATATTCTCCAAAGTCAGATACTTTAGAATACCGGTATTGATAATTTTAAGATGAAGTTGTTCTAATACAAGGTCAAATACAGTATTGACTATTTTTTGAGAACTATCACTTATCTGTTTTTCTGATTTTTCTTTCAAGCCAATAAAACTTTACTTGGATATTTTCAAAACTAAAAGAGCCCTCATGAAGTCATCATCATTCCGTCCCGGTAGACCCATTACTCTCCTCTCGTCCCCCTTTGGCACCCCCAATCTCTCTCTCTCTCCCTCTTTTCACAATAGCATCGATTCCCTAAGATTATCAAATACCAGTAGTGAGCCACTGTGATATCTTTTTCACAGTAAGCTCTACTCAATTCTCACCATTTACTCCTCGTTTTTGTTCAAATTCTTCCTTCCCTTGTCTGCAGTCATTTCATCTCCTTGTCTTTCTCTCTCGGTTGCTTCTCTCTACCATACCATAATTACGAGTATATTAATACTTCATGTTTGCTAGTGTATTAGTTAATGCACAGCAAAAAGGTCAAGTCACAATTAGATAATGAACTAGACTTGTCAAGTTCATTATCCGGCTTACTGTTACTTAACTGAGCTTCAAAACATGAATTATTATTTTATAAAACAGGTCTTGAATATGAACATTAAAAAAAATAAAAATAATGACAAGAGTTGCAGTCATAGATGCAAACATTTGCTTTATTGAACGACATCACATAAGCACAGCCAGACGTATTAAACTCCTCACATCAATGTCCTTGCCATACAAAACTACATGCTTTCCATCACATCATTATTTTGAACTCGCCAGTGATATGCATAACTCATACGTATACGCATATATCTGCCATGCATTACCATTTTTTTGGAAACTATTTTGCATGCAGGTGTCGTAGGAAAAAATGCTCACAGCCATGTGGTGTCATTTGAACAAATTGGCTACATCTAGAATCCATCTCATAAAAAAACAAGAAACGAATTCGTCACTTGACCAATGAGGTGGTCCGTCTTTATAAAAGGATCTATATATCTTGCATAATTTGTTTTGGTTTCTGTTACGAATTGATGAAGGATTTTAATAAGAAAATGTTATTTTGTTGGCTTTATGCAGATATATAGAAATTTGCTTGTTGCAATTGATGAGAAATTGGGATGATTAGTGAACAGAATTTGCAACTTAAGTACGTTTATAAAATTGCATACTATATTTAATTAATATGTGTGTTAAATAATATGTGCATTTTGAAAAAGTTATTTAGAATGGAAAGTAGTACCGTAAGTATCTTTTATACTTAGTACTTGTGTGTTAACAAAATAAAAATAGAGCAACAATTTGGCAGGTGCTATAATCAGCAAAATATTTGATTTAAAGAGATGGATCCATCAGTCTAGCTTAAAAGGATGGTGTGAAGAAAATTTCTTGGTACTAAATATAGCTAAAACGAAAGAGATTACTTTCAATTTTCTTTTAAACAAAGGTCAAGCAAATCCAATCATGCTTAAAGGAGAGGACATATAGAGGGTCGAGAGTTTTAAGTACCTTGGTACAATAATTGACAATGAACTATCATGGAAAGACCAATGCCAATCTCTGTATGCAAAGGCTCAACAACGAATGTACTTTCTACGGAAACTGAATTCGTTCCATATAGACAGAACCATCCTGAGACTATTCTACAAGTCAGTAATAGAAAGTGTAATACTTTTTAGTTGTTTGGTCTGGTATGGTGGGTGCAGACAGGAGAATCTTAAGAAATTGCAGAGAATAGCCAATCATGCTGGCAAGATGACTGGCGAAGTGACAGACTTGAAACAAGAATGCGTTCATACAATTCTGAAACAGGCATCACAGATTTTGGAAAATGGTAACCACCCCCTTCATCCTTGCTATACTCTAATGCGATCGGGAAGGCGGTACAGATCAATGAAGGCCCAAACTTCACGATTCCTTAATTCCTTTATTCCGCTTTCCATTCGTAAATACAATGAACAACTCCACTCAAATTGAATAGACCTGTATCTTGCCACTTCGCTATTTATCCGTTTTCTTTCAACCAATGTAACAGTATCACGAGGAAATAAATAAATAATACTCTATGATATCATATGTTATTCCGAGTTTTATTTAATAATAATAATAACAGTGACAATAATAATAATGATAATAATAATGATGATGACGTTAATAATAATGATAATATGAAATAATAATACGAAATAATAATAATAATATATCTCTGAATTCTACGAAATCGTACATTTTCAATTGTTGTAAATCCATTTACTTTCTTATATTATTCCACGATGTAAAAAAATATTTATCCGTGTTTCCATCTGACTATGCCATTGTAAATTTGCTACTGTGTATTATCTATTTGTGTATTATATTTTCTATTGTATTTTGTTCATGTGCTCTATGTAATTAATGCCGACAAACTGAATTTCAAAATGGACCAATAAAATTAATCTGAATCTGAATCTGGATTTATACTGGGCAATAGGAGCAGCTCAATGGATGCCAAGGGCACCTACAAAGTAACACTACCATCACCCTGGCTTTATCCAAGCTGCCCTAAGGTGTTGAAAGCATTAGCAGAATTACCAGGTACTCATTTACTACATCTGGATTGAAGTTGCAATGTATATTGAAGTTTTGAAAACAACGGGAGTGCAGCATCTAGGACTCGAACCTCGGACCACTCGATCCACAGTCCGTTGACGTAACAACTTCACTAGTTTGATTGCAAAGCTATGGAGAGTGAGGCGTTGAATCAAGTTCAAATGACTTGGACTTGTTGCCAATGCAACAATTCTGAATTCTCATAAAAGTTTCAGGGTCTTCAAAGTGCACTCCGTATCTCAGTCTTGCACTGCTGTATTAACACGAGTGAAGATCAGCACTTTATCACTCTTTGCCCTTGTCCTTTGCTCTCTGGCACGTAGCATGTGTAATGATCAGAGACCTCACTTCCTCCTTCTCCTAACAGAGCTAGATGAGCAGCATCGACAAGCACACACATAGTTCACTCATCTTGTTCTTTTACAATCAGCTCTCATCATGAGCAAGGGATGGCATCTTCTTCCGGTCCTTCTGGGCATTTTTCTTCCGCCGTTTTGCGAGGTAGTTATCCACCTTCCCGCTGCTCTTCAATGCTTTAAACTTCTCTGCTAGCTCCAACTTCTTCTTGTCAGCTGCATTCAAAGAGACAAACCCGATATAAATTGAACATCATAAGCTACCCGACATCACTCTCTCAATTTTGTTTCTTATCATTCTCACAGTCATCTTTTTCAAGGCATCAATTTACTTCTGATTGGTAGCTATACACTCTTGCACTGTACAATGTTTCATCAAGGTAGAACAATTATAATGATATCTTCACGTGAGGTTACATTTTTGACAAACTTGCTTAATTAAACATTCATCTTTAATACCAGTGAAATCTTTAATATCAGTGAAATCAGCATCATAAAAGAGCAATAAACTGGGATATCCAGAGCGTAAAACAATTCTTTCGGGGCAGTCGAGTAGAATGTCATTATAGACTCCATCAACAGACAACTTACATTTCTTGAGGAAGAAAGGTTTCTTCCCTTGTTTCACAAGATCCTTCTCTTTTTTCATGTACTTCTTTTCCAACTCCTTGGCAGTATCCTTCTTGTTCTTTGTCCTTTCTTGTTGTTCCTACAAATGGAGAAATATCATTTCAAAAGAATTTAAAGAAGGCCATATGGAGGTAGACTGGTAGACCACAAAAAATGATGTTTTTTTCAATGTCAGATAATGGGCTGACTGTGGGCTGAATGACCCGCAATTAAACAATTATATGAGAATAAAACATCTTTTAAACTTCTTGCTCATATGCACAAATTCAACCAAGTGGATTCCTAGTTTCCTACCTTTGTGTGACACAACATTCCTTACAGTCTAAATGTACAAACTGCATAATGACAACATTCAATTAGGCTAATATGTTATACACACTGCCAAAAGTGCCAATCCAACACCCCAGCAACTCAAAAATAGATCAATTATTCGCCAAATCAGATAATGTAATTTTTTGTTGAGTCAGTTGTCAAGTTTTGGGTTGATCTCATCGACTTAATCAAAGTTTATCTACGAGGTAATATCAGTCTGGGCACATATCTCCTTTGATCATGACAGGAGGTTTGTAGATGCCATAAACAGTAGCCCTACACAAAGTTTGATTGGGGTGCATATCTCAAATCCAATATATACAATTCATCACCTCATGTATGATGAAAATCTGTATTGAAATACAACTCGTTTTGCCATTTTCCATATCTTCAACATTTCACACACTTTTCACTAAAGGTTTATTTGTACTTGTGTTAGTAGGTCAGAGTTTGGTGGTTTTTTTGTTGTTGGTTATTTATGTTTTAGTAATAACAATCAATCTTAACTCCTACACGAAACAAGAGCAAGGGGGAGGGAATGCGTGAAGGGGTAGACCATATCACAAAGTGACAGAGAACATGACTCACCATTTTATAGAGATATCTTTGAATCTTGAGTTGTTTCTGCGGATCCTTTGTTTCTTTCATTGACTTCTCTAATTCCTGTACGAACACCAGATTAAAAACAGACAGAAAAATGAATATGTTGTTACTGAGACCAACTATTTTACATGTTCATATATTACATTAAATTAATAACTGGATCTATATCCATCTTTTTTGAAAAATAAATATCAGTACAATCCCTTCAGCTACTTGCATTTGTAGCTTTATTTCTGAAAAACCTAATTGTTGCAATGCTTACTGTTATGAAAGGAGAAAACAATTTCAGCTGCTGATTTGGTACTTCTAGATTAATATGGTCCATCTAGTTATATTTATTTCCTGCTGGGTGAAGATTTGCCTCATATCAGGAAGATTCCAAGTGTAATAAAATGTTGTTTCCAGAGAATTTAAAGTTTGAAAATAGCATAGTATAGACATTTTTAATAAAAAATCTAAAGATTATTGATTTAAGTTTGTTATCAACTATTCATCTAATTTGTAAAATATTTAAATTTTAATAGCTTTGTTACAGAATGACCCCAACATAACTTTTATGTCATTCTGTAACAAAGTATAAAATTCATCATTTCATAAATTTGATGAATGGTTGATGGTAAATGCAAATGTTATGAAAGTATCTCATATTCATTAATATAAGATATTTCATTAACTTGTAGCTTTCTCATTAAAATATCTAGAATATTCTTAATTGAAAATAACTATTGGCTGCTCACCTGTTTTTCTCTTTCCTTGATATCAGTAAGAAACTCATAATTCTTGTCAAATGTTTCTTCCCTGAATTCTCCTGATAAGTCATCGAACCGAGGATCTCTGGCCATCTGCAAACAGGAAGAGAAGATCAGAGACAGAATGAAAGAATCAAATAAATATAAAATAGAGGGATAAACTGAAAGAAAGAAGGAGAAAGAGATATAGATAGAGAGATGGAGAGAGGGGGGGGGGATTCATGAGAGATGGATGGAAGACGGCTCATTATCTCATGTTTCCTTATGTGCAATTTCCATCAAGGGGCAGTAAAACTGTTGTGATAAAAAAAAGTGTATTCACTTACTTGTGTCTTACACCTCGAAAGCAGGACACCACAACTCATTATCTTTTAATTTCAACACAGCATTTTTATAGGGCGGTTTACCACCTCATATGGTTATGCTGGGGGGGGGGGGGGGGGGAGGGGGGGGGGGGGGTCATTAGATTCCAGGAAGAGGCTCAAATAGAAACTGACCTGTTTCTTGACTTCTACCACATTCCTGTTTCTTGTCACTTGCTTCTTAGAGGACTGTTCACGAGGTCTGGACAAAAATATAAAGGAAAACAAATGAAATGACTAATTGACTATACAAAGAAATAATATTAAATGACAATGCAAGAATAGAATGAACTCAAACATCTGTGAAATACTAAAATGGATCCTATGGATGTCATAAGACCATTCAACTAAAACTAACAATGGTTTGGTAAATGATAAAAATAAAAGTGTGTGTCCCAATGCATCAATTGTACATATGGCAGATGCAAGTGGATATCAAAGCCTATCTGCACTAGTTTGGCTAGGAGGGATTAGACCTCCCTGCGTGGTCACTGGCAGGTGGTTATCTCATCAAATCAGCTCTCAATTAACATTAAAAAAGTGGACCATTGGGGATCAATGGGTACCGCTTAGGCATTGTTGGCTATATAGAGGGCACAAGTAGCTACAAGTAGTGCAATCCTGCTTTAAAGTGTACCAATCACCAAGAAATATTTTGTTCTTAATGTTAGAGCTTCCATGTCCCTATACCACACTATAAGTTTAAAAAAGAAAGAATTACAAGTATTACTTCTATAAAGAGATATCGCAAATTTATAATTCATTCTCAATCACCCAAAACAGGGTGACTCGTGAGTAGACTACAGGCATGAGCATCTGTACGCGCTTACAAAGACTACTGCCTCACTGCATGGAACCAAAGTCTGACTTGACTTCTATGCTCAGTGTTGTATGTTAATCTTTTATATTCGTCTTATTTTTTATCAGTTAGCCCATTTTTTCAGGTTTATTTTATACATTCTAGCTGAATTTAACTGTATGCTTATTATTATTTTTAAGTCGATTGGTACACAAACAACAACATGGAGTAGCACTGCACATGCACATGTGGCTCACGCCTATTCCAACTGAAATGAAACAGAATGTTATCAAGGCTTACCGGTTCTTATTTGCTCGTTTGAATGGTTTAGATGCCTCCTTGGATTTCTCCTCTTGTTTGCCAAATAGAGCTTCATGATATCTGAAGGAATTGATTTTAAACAAGAAAAAAGTATTTGAAGATAAGCTTGAGATCTGGTAATGATAGGAAATATATTCTCACAGAATCCAACAAAAAACTTGCACTGAATGTTCAAGATTACAAAATAAATGACAGGTGCCAAACGATTTTGGTAGAAAATATATCAGGGCTGAGAAATGAGAATAGAAAGATAAGGAAATCAAGGTACTGTAAGTAGGCCTGACACCCTGTGCCTAACACAGGTCACTAGGTGCAAATGAGAGTTGTGGTTTATATTGAAGATGATTTCCAGCAAGTTTTTGTGAGTTTGTTTTTATTTTACAGATTCAAACAATCAATCTACTGCAGGAAAAACAATCCAAAATGAATTAAGATTAGCTTTAAACTGAAAGTGAACATCTAACAATTTTTGTCATTCATTTGTCTTGGTGTACTTTGAATTTATAGCACTTACTGGTTATTATTAAACTCATAATTACCCAATATTACTTCGGATGGAAAATTGGACCTGGAATACCCATTTTACTCACTTTTTGGATCCAATTTTCTCCTGCAACTTCTGTAGCTCACCAAATGGGACTTCTGACAGTTCTGCTCATGAACACAAAAAAAAAATAACAAATAAGAAAGATGTTTTACATAAATCTGTGATTGTAAATAAATGTACTTTAAAATATTGACAAGCTCTCCTGATTGTAACACACAGAAAAGTGTAAAATAATAATAATAATCTACACCAAATAAGCATTTCATTGTAATCACCCTTAAACTGCTACCTAATAACTTCATATACTATAAGTTTACAAACATATCTAAAATGAATTTAGCAATAAATGTATCATCCTGTTTTAAATTTTAAGAAAGGAAAACCAAGTTGAGAAAAAAAATTAGTGGAAAGAATCTCAAAATTAAGCTGGTTAAATAGCCTATAGATGGTACTAAAAGGGCAGGTGGTCTGGATGTCTTAATTGCAGAAAAAACAATCATACACAATTACACTAATTTATCGTGAAATTCAAACTCCACAGTACCCACCTTGTCTGATAGCTTTCTGTGAAGAGAAAGAGAGAAAGAGAGACAGAGGAGAAAGAAGAATGATTAAAACAGTGGTATTTGCAATCAATTTCTTGGAAATAAAAAATTCCTTTACTCCGATCACTTTATAGCAGATGTCTGTGTCAATTTCTGGGAAAAGCTCACAGAAAAAAATCAAACAATCACAAAACAAACAAAGAAAATTATCATGTGTACATGAATGACAAAAATTAAAAATCCTACCCCAATACCAATATTGAGTCTATGCGACCAATTGCCACCTACCATCATCACCAACAACAACAATACAGAAATAATAAAAATAATTATTAAACAAATATATATAATAATAACAATCATAATAATTTATAACAGTAGAAGTAGTAATAGAAGTGGTGCCAAGATTTACATTTACATGATGCAAATGTAGAGACAATCTACATATCTGCATAGTGACAATTCTTTATCATGTACAGTATATATAATTTAAGGGGAAATATTTATTTTAGCAATTTTTGACGCTACACAGTACCCACGGTACCCTTTGGTCAAAATTTGGTATCAAAATATAGGGGGCGGGTGGATTTGGCCCCCCTGGCCCTTAAAGCGTTAAAAAAAAAAAAGCCCCCGAGCTGTCTAGATTGACAAGCCCTGGTCCAGACTTTGAGAAGCGCTGTGCTAGAGCAGGCATCTCTACACTCTATATCTAATCCTAAAAAACAATATGGTTGTTTGATTGATGCATAAACACTTACCAGTTTATCAACATCAGATTGTCTCCTTCCAGGTCCATGATGGCCTTTCAGGGAGCTTTGGGAATTCTAAGGTATAAATTCACACAGAAGAGTATAAGAGTTGCACAATTTCCAGTGTATTCAATTCATTATTTTACTGGTAATGCAACAAATGAAAAACAATTGAAAATCAAAAAATCTAAAAAATCTAATAAGGCCATAAAAGGCGTTAGCCATTGTTTACAAATCTCACGATTGGTGTGCTAGAAGAAAAAGGTCAGATTCAGGGCGCGAGGTTTGGCATAAATTTATCAAACTATTTATTTATATAAAAGAAGCAAAGAAGGAAAACCTTGATTTTAATACCATTCAGGGCTCAAATTAATTTTTTGTCCACGGGGGCTCTTCCAAAAAAAAAAGAGTCCCCGTGAGCCTTCTCACGGGGGCTCTTTTAGTGCTGACGGGGGCTCTCATTTTAATACAAATTTCCATTGATTTAGTACCCATGAAACTCCTAAATTCCTTGGTATTTTATCATTATCATTCATTTAAGTCAGCATTTTCCCTCTTAGAAATTTACTTGTTACATAGCTGTTATTGACTTTTATTCCCATGATGACATTCTCTTCCCGTTCTGCACATAATGGCCTCCACATTATTCAGAGCGACCTTATTTACATTTTTTCTTTACTTTTAGTCTTAACCGTATCCTTCCAAAACACAGGGGCGGATCTAGCATTTTGCTAAGGGTGGGGGGGGGGCCGGGGGTTAACCCAAATACGATGTGGAGATTGTCCACGAGCCGCATAGAGGCGAGGCGATTTTTGTTGTTGCTATTTTGAACCCCCGTAAGATGTTTACCTGGCATCTACTAACATGCGGAGCAATGTCCATGAGTCGCAAAGCGGCGAGGTGATTTTTTGGTGCTATTTTGAACCCCCGTTAGTGATGTTTTCCTGGCATCTACTGACATCTACTAATACTGTGTAGGTCTGGACACATGATAGCATTTTTCTATGCATATCACATTTTCACTTGGCAGCCCAAGGGGGGGGGGGGGGGGTTAAACCCCCTAAACCGCCTAGATCCGCCCCTGCAACATCTTTGGTGATCTTCTTCTCAATATTGATTTACTGGTTGAGTTACATTATTTGCTGGTCTTTTAGATTAACCAGATTTCAGAGGATTCACACTTTTCACAACAAAAAACTTCTCCATGTTTCAGTCCTTGCGCGATCGTCTCCAGCTCCAGCAGATATTGGGCGTCAGCGTGCACACCTGTACTACGGCGCAGTATAGCCACTGTTGACGGCCGCACTGCGAGCTTCCATTGTTTGTATCGGTAATACTCATAGAGATGGGAGAGAAAGCGCCATTTAAGTTCCATTTCATTGTTTAAGGTTTTAATTTTGCAATCGCCCCTGTGAGCGACCTGACGGGGGCGATTATGGAGCTCACGGGGGCGAATCCCCCATCGCCCCCATGTATTTTGAGCGCTGATACCATTATAGAAGTGTTTTTAATTGTGTTTTAATATTTTACATTGCCACTATGCCAGAAATATTTTGAATGAATATAAATAAAATTGTACCAGTAAAAATAGTAAACATATCAGGACGAGTTTCAAGTTTTATTTATTTCCACTTTATCAAAGATTAATTGAACATAACGTACATGGTAATAATTATATTAAAGAGAATGAAAAGGAAAAAAAATGGAAGAAGACAAATAAAGCAATATAAGTGATAGACCGAAAACTTCAGTCTCTCTAATCGTCGGTTGTTCCACTGAGACTACGTCTGGCTCCACTAGACCTCCGATTATATAGACCGCCGGGTGAGCCCCAAAATTCGTCAGTTTTGTGACCTTGCCTCGGCATCTACTTTTTTTATAGTGGAATTTACTAAAGAGTACATTTTGATACCATAGTCACAACTCGTCAATCGAAAACAATGCATATAAGCTCAAAAAATGGAAAAAAGGTGCTTAAAATCTTCTTTTTTTTTCAAGGAGGTTGTCCAATCACTGTGCATGTATCAAGTAAGAATTACAGCGCTTCAAGCTTTTTAGCCAATCACAGGCAGTGTTGTGCACGTACCACTGGCGCGCGCTATTCGAGCTTCCGGTGTAGTAATCATGTTGTCAACAACTGAATGATTCAGAGGAAAACACAGGTTTTTGCTGCATTTATACAATTTCGACTCACAGTAAGGTGATATCTTTCAGTGGGAAGAGTTACAGAAAATTTAAGGAGTGTGCAGATCTTTGGAAGGACGTCAGTTTTGGGTTTGAACTAGAAAACAAAATTGCAACTTCGACTTCGACTCGTTCAAGCTGCAGACAGAGCAGTACTCGCCCGGCGCTTCGGGCGGAGCGCGGAGGAGTGTACCAGGGAGGTGTTCGAACTGCAACAAGTTCAACAAAAAAGAGGTAGGCCTAGATCTATGTCATTCCGAAGAAATTATTGTATTAACTATTTCAGCATGTTCAGAATAACTCTGATCCTATTCATTTTCTTCTTCTTCTTCTTCTTCATAATCTGCCTCCTTCAAATTCAATAGGCCTAATATCTAGATTAGTAGACCCCTCTACTAGACCAGTAGATGCCGTAATTGATACTCTGCCTGATTGGGGTGTGCAGGTGGACCATTACACCGGGGTTTCCCCCTACTCTTATATGAATAGTGCAATGGGTTCTTAACGTGCAAGGGTGGTGACTCTCCTGTACACTGGGCCTCCATTTAACGTCCTATCCGAGGGATGGAGTGTTTTTCACTTGACATAACCTGCGTCTAACAGTAACAGTAACAAGGGAAGGGACATGTTAACACACAACGCAGGCTTCAGTCATCCGCCTGGGTGGGAGTCGAACCTGGGATCTTTGTCTATGTCATATGTCTATTTCCCGGCCCTAAACGTTACAACTAGAATCGGGAAAAAAGAGTCTAGATTAGAATATCTACCGGGTAATTTCTATTTTCTAAACAAATTCTATGCTCTCGAAATTGAGGCCTAGCTAGCCAAGTTAATAAGTGGTTGATCAAGTCAAATTGGATACTGGTCAGGCTTGATTCTATACTACATTAGTACAGATCAGGTCTTCATAATTAATGTGGGTATTTATTGTCCACATATCGATTACGGTATCGTCTGAGAACAGCGTACTGGTAGGTTTTTTTTTTTTTTTTTTTTTTTGGGGGGGGGGGTAGGGGCTACTGTCCCCCTAAATTTCCACAATCAAAGTGGTTTGTTTTTCTTTCTTTTCTTCTTCTTCTTCTGTTGAAGTACAGGCCACCATGTTTGACAAATTCTGCATAGTGAGGCCCCCAGTCCCCGTCAATATTTGACAAAGTTAAATTAATACGCCACTTGTGTTGGAGAATGAGCCTTGCCCTTGCCCTGGTGATCTGTTTATTCATGATGAAAATGTATTACAGTACCGTATGCCCTCCATGCTCTACAAAAAAAAACACTTCATAAAAATATGTGACACCACCTCCTTACGTTTTCTATTAAGCAGTTCTGAATAATTTCCACTGTTAGTGTCACTGATTTCCAGTCCGTTCACTTCCAGTTGGAGACAGTAACCAGTCAGCAAAGATATTTTTTCAATTTGTATTTTGATGATAGTTATATGCTAGATTCGACTCTTACTGTAGGTTTTGTATTGATGAATACTTCAGTATGTCTGTCTCGTAGAACTATAGACCTATTCTTTTTTAATAAATGATATTAAATGAGCCTTGCTTTTATTTATTTTCAATAAAGGTATGTCCAACCAGGATACCATGCGGGCTGCTACAGGCACTTCTGCAACATTACAACAATCACGTGAGCACAGATCAAGGCAAAGAGGGAACAATATTTAAGCCATTGTATGCCACATTACTTGTAAATGTAAAGCTTTTTTAGGAAATTCAATGTAAAGACCTTTCTTGTTTTTGCCAATTTCCGCCAGATTTGATAAAGCAGATAACTTTTATCAAATGGAATTTGGACAAATGTATGAAATTACCTGCTGGAAATTTTAAAGAACATGGTCTAGATATGTATATTAGACTGAAGAAGAATAGCAGAGGCTGGGACCCTGTCATCCATGAATTTTACATTTTTATTTACAATGTATATTTTATCTGTGTTTTTGCTAAAAACATACATACATGTAGTAATGCTTTTTGAGCAATCGCTTGAAAGAATGTTTGTTATTGAAAATATTACTTGTAAATGTAAAGCCTTTTTTGGAAATTTTATGTAAAGACCATTCTTGCGATGCTCTATTTTGCCAATTTCCGCCAGATTCGATAAAAAAGATAACTTTTACCAAATGGCATTTGGACAAATGTATGAAATTACCTACTGGAAATTTTAAAGAACATGATTTAGATATATATATTAGACTGAAGAAGAATAGCAAAGGCCGCGACCCTGTCATCTACCTGTCATGTGTATTTTTGTGCTGAAACATACGTACATGTAATCGCTTGAAAGAATATTTGTTATTGAAAATATTTTAATGTGAATTGACAATGTGTTGTATAACTGATGATGAATCATTTCTCTACATCAACCCGAAGAGCAGTATCCATGTAGTCAAGCAGGCTTACAATATTATTGACCATGTATTTTGAGAATATGAGATAGTAATAATATGTCATAATTATATTTGATGTGAAACCAGATTATAATTGTTTAAACATGCCTTACAAACTTTGTTTTAAATTGTGATTTATTTAATTTAAAATGACATAAAAAGAGATAGAGAGGTGGGAAAGAGTGAGGGGGGGGGGGGGGAGAGGGAATGGGAAAGAGAGAGGGGTTAAGGAAACGAGAGAAAGGGAGGGAATGGGATGAAGAGAGAGAGAGGGGGAGTGAGGAAAGAGGAAGAAAGAGACGAAGAGGGGGAGAGAGGGGAATGAGGAAAAAGGGGTGGGGGGGGGGCAAGAATGAGAGAGGATAAGGAGAGAAAGAGAGGGGGATTAGGAAAGAGAGAGAAAGGGAAGGAATGAGTAAAGAGGGGAAAGGGAAGGAATGAGGAAAGAGGGACAGGGGAATAGTTTGACTGCACTACAGCTTTGCTCGATATCAATACAAGTCATTTCCCTATAGCATAATACACAGCTGTCTCAGACTGGACCCAAGAGGGCGTTTGTCATATTTATTAAAAATTAATTTGGACATTATTAATTTGTGTGCAGTTTTTTCTACTGACGAGTTGCACCATCATCTTCAGTATATTTTTCTACATATTAGAGGTCATTTTCAAGTAGATGCCGAGGATGGGTCACAAAACACAAAAACTAAGGCACTTTTGAGGGTTCACCCGGCGGTCTAATAGAGACTGAAGATTGTCCTATCGGGACTGTACGGAACCAATGGTTCGGTTCGGCAGGACCGCGATGAATGAGATATGCTACGAGATTTTCACTCTTTACATCCTCACACATGCTGCAATATGACAATAATTAGAGTCTAATTAAAAAAAACATATATATAGCTTATTTGACTTACGATAGCTTGTTCATTTAGATCCTAAATTAATGATTAATCCGAGAAAGTCTCGTCGTCAACATTATCCGTCTTGGTTTTAGTTCATGAATATTAATTTTTTCTTTTCGAACGTCCAATAGCTACCGTAGCTACATACGAGTCGGCCCGGCTTGACTAACGAACTCCCACGAAACGAGTGCTCTGATTGGCCATTGGTATGTTTTGGTAGGTGGACCCGGAAATATATCGGCCGCCGGGTAATATTTCGAATGCATGAACGTAAGTGCTTCGCGGTTCTGAGGAACAAATTGGATAATTCATATAAGTAAGTCCGAAAATTTCACATTCTATAATAGGTTAGCAAATTTTGAAAACTGTAATTAGGAGATATATAGACCGACCTAATTTACATCTGATTTAGAAATCAGGAAATTAGATCTAAATAAAGAAAATCGGGGGAGAAATGTCGGTAACGAAAAGCTGTTACGCTGTGGCTCTAATTTACCCCCACGGTACGAGATCTCTGGGTTGCCATCTGTATTGGGGAATGACAACAAATGTCAGTTTTATTAAAGAAATGACCCAAATCAGATGGTTATTGCTGTCTATATAAGTGAGAGCTTAATTGGCGTCAAAATCTGAGTGATCAGCCGGGAGCAATAGACCTAGATCTAATTGATCTCCGATTTATTTGATTGAAGAAGTTACCCACCAGGGGGCCGTTTCTCGAAACCAACTCCATGACAGTCATATCTTTGTCGCCGACCTACGGAGATGTCATGAAGTGGATAAACCGTTTCACAAAGCCATGACAGACATGATATCGATATATCGCGATACTAGCAGCTCAAGAAGATAGTCTTTGTCACGATCTATTTGATTTATGAAGCGTAACCCAAAACAAGTTTTGGGGCTAAAATTGTTCAAAAAGAAAGATATACATATATATTCTCCTAAAATAAATAATAAATAGTGTCATTATCATATATCTATTATCAAACGATTTGCATATTTCTGTAAAGATTCTTAAATTGAAGAAAAACCGGTGAGTGTTTTTTTTTCGACAGTCGAATGAAAAGTTAGTTGAAGGATACCGTAATGTGATAGTTTATCAATACGTACTTTTTTGTTTATTGTGACGAGGAATTTTAGGCAAAATGCCTTTTCTCAGCCAGTTTTTATTCTAGAGTCTCATAAATACTCGTTATATAATTGTTTTGATATTGAAAATATAATTTGGAAGAAGTAATTAGAGAGGGAATAATAATGCACATAGGCCCCAAAGGTATGACGGTATCCTAAGAAAAGACTATGGATCGACAATGGAAAACGGTGTGTAACATTCTTATCTCTCTTATTTATATGTTATAGTTTAATGATTTGTGATTTAATGTTTATATTCAGCTTTTTAAAGTTTCTGTATAATTTGTATTCTCACTTTTGTACATTTGCATTTCGCATCCCAGAGAATTACGTACCGAAATCGTCTATATTTTTCTCAAAATGATAGTGAAACTAATCGTCCATTTCGCGGCCCATGGAATGGCAACAAACTGACTTGTGATGGCGCTTTACAGCAATTAAAAAGATATGACAGGTTCGGAGCAGTGACAACTCGCTTGTCGCGGAAGTTGTCGCTCATCTTGGCAAAGACGGCTTCGTGAAACACTTAGCTGACAAGTTGCGCGACAGTGGCGAGATGTCGTTGATCTTGTAGTTATGACGGTTTCGAGAAACGGCCCCCAGTACCATGCATGATTTATACCGGCCATTTCCCCATCATAATTCCCCTCACTGGGAAAGTTCTCCACCGGCCACCTCGGTAGGTGGAAAAGTTCCCAGGTGAAAATCCCTGGGCTCCCGTGGAACAATCAAGTTCCCCGGGGAAATGCTTTGTTTGAAATGGGGATGGTTTGACTTTACGCAACTGGCAGCATGGGCAGTAATCGGCGGAGACTGTAAACCCATCGACTTCAGCACAGGAGCTGACGCCTATCCTTCTCCTTCGGGCTCGGCCTGGGATATATGCTGACCCCAGCCCCCCGCGCCGCTTTGTGCATGCCGAGCCGTGCTCGACTGCTGGCGCCCGTGTGCCGTGTGGCAGTAGAGTTACGCACGCTGGGCCTTGTGTTTATTGAAAGGTCAGTACATTTGTCTGACACATAGTTTTGTTTCATTTTATTTTCAAACGGCATACATCAGCATATCACACGTACATACCTTCCGTGACATTCTTGTTTATGTAAAGAACTTTGCTTTGACTGAGCTGAGCAAGACTGAGCTTGGACAAATGTGGACAAATAAAAGCTAAAGGGATCTGAACAGTTTACCGCGTCTCAGAGAAGGCAAAGGAAAAATGCAAAAAATTTGATTCTCAAAGTTCCAAACACCACTGTACAAAACTCAACTGAGTTCACTAGAAATCGGTACTTTTTTATAGTGACAATTGATGACACCTAAATAGCAGTAAAATATACAGGCGCGGATCTACGGGGGGTTTAGGGGGTTTAAACCCCCCCCCTTGGGCGGCCCCCCCCCCAAAAAAAAAGGAAAAAAAAAAAGAAAAAAAGAAAGAAAAAAGAACGCACGCTGTAGAGAGAAACCCTTTCAAGTGCAAATATTGTGAGAAGATATTCAACTCATCTGGTAACTTAACCAAAAACATGATAACTCTGGATATAACTGTGTATTAAACTGTTACTTGATTTAAAAAGACGTTATCATGCACTGCTTTTTATGGTCTCCATTGTGTTAATAGATGCCAGGAAAACATCATTTACGGGGTTCAAATAAACACCCCAAAAAAATCGGCTCGCCGCTTCGCGGCTTGTTGACGATGCTCTGCATCGTCATTATTTTGGTCAACCCCCCCTTAGCAAAAAGCTAGATCCGCCCCTGATATAATCCTTTCAACTCACCGATGCTATAAAGAATTATTAGAAATTTCGAACCATGAGTCTACTGTCAAACTTGCCGATCAGCCACTTCGCGTATTCATTGTGTGCATAAGTGTGCAAATGTGTGCAATGTGTGCATCGTGTGCAGTTGCATGCTGCCTCTCAGCACGTAGTACAGAGTAGTACAAAGCGCTTTGAGCATGTTTATGTAAAGGCGCTACATATATATCAATATGTATGTATGTATGTATGTATGTGTGTTTGTACAGCGCTAGAGGTCAATACGCATTAGCATTGACTCTATGCTTTGCTGGAGTGACCCTAGACCAGTGACAAAACATAGATTTGCTTTGTAGATTTGGGTTTTGATTCGAGGAATATATTGATATGATATTTATACATCGGCTCATTAATTAGACAACGTAACTCTACTCATATCTATATCATTTCAAGAACTTTGTCACGTGCTTGAGTGACTTTCTTTTTCTACTAGGAGTCAGAAAAAAAAAAACAAGACACAATTATTTCGAGGTATATTCGAAGTTTAACCTACATTCTTCAAATTGTGGCGTCCAAGATGAACAGAACATTTACAAATCATGATTTTTAATATTGGGTAGCTACCATCTGGTGAGTCCCTCCTTGTCACTTGGCCAGTCTCAGAAACTAACGCCATTGACTTGGCAGCTCATCTCTGTAGTCTCTCTCTCTACCAGACTCACTTCAAGACCATGGATGACGTGCAGGCAGGCCAAGATCGAGCTCCTTATTGACGAGGATCCAATACTTTTATAACGAAATCCCCCAGAGCAAACGTTTCTGCTGCCTTACCATACTATCTGAAATGTAGTTTGTGCATAACTTCTGCACCCTATCGCAAACTTGAAAGGTTCTCCTAATTTCCCCTAAGCAACTTTTATTTTCCCCCTTTCCTTGCCTGGGTAAGTAACATAAAAACTAAGAAAATATGCAATAAAAATTCACTTTTAACAGGTAGATATTTCTTTTTCTATACCAACATTTTGCCGGATCTGGTTAACAATTAACAAAATGCGACATTCACTAAGGAACAAGAAGCATGCATTAACATAACATTTCTATGAGTTTGATTTCTATTTCCTGAGCTGAACAAAAACCAGATTGACTCTGTGTCATAAATGCAAATGCACTACCGCATAATAAGCTTGACTTACTCTAAATAACTTGTCAGCAGTACATTTTCTGCCAGTTCTTAAACTTATACATTCCTTTCTAGTCTGGAAATAATTCCTTTTTATGAAAAAACGTACAATGCAATGTCGCCATCATACAACCATCAGCTTTTTGACAGTTTGACTTTGAAGATAATACTAATAGGCCTAAAATTAATTCCACTTCTGCACGATATTTATTTTCTAAATTATGAACGCTGTGACGAATATCACATTTTCATCTTTTGTTCAAAATCTAGAAATAGAATTTGACCGTGAAAATGTGTTTGTCTCAGCAAAAATACTCATGCTCACGAGTTATATTGTTAAAAAGAAAGTTGTCAAGTGAATTACAATTGTCAAACGATCAGTTTAATGCATAGAAATCAGTTAATATACAATCGGAGGTTAATAAACATTATTTGGTACATATAACGAACGTCCTTGAGAGTATGTCTGATTAATTGAAAGGCGGTTGATATTATCTATTTATTCAATACCTAGAATATCAAGACAATCAAATTAAAGCTGAATGTGAAAAATAGCCTCACTACAAATTTCACTCAGGGAAATCGCAATTCTAGATCATAATCAGGATGGTAATAAAGCTTGTTCAAGGTGGATTGAAAGGTGTGGTATTTTGGGATTGGGTTTGGGACGTTAAGGCATCTGGAGGGATCGGAAAGTCTGTAGTAAAATAAATGGGAGGCTTATTCAACCACTGATAGTGTTTGAGTGGCCTTGCGTGTTGGTCCCTGTTCTGAAGGGTTGCAGGCCAAGGGACTTCTGTGGATTCTTTGCGAACACTCCGTAGTCGCAGACGAATCGTTATGACATCAATGATTACAGAGACGCAGGTGCAGACTACAGGAATGGATATCGGAATGGCAATATTCACACAACTTCTAGTTCTCTCAGAAGATATTGCTGAAATAATATCAGTTGACTCGATAATTAGGTAGACATGGAGGTACACATACAGCTGGACAGTTCATGTATTTCGTAGTTATACTAGACCTTTGTTCAGCGCATGAAACATTTGAAAGAAATTCCAATCGAATGATGGGAGTAACTCTATTTCTATTAAGGTATACATTTTAACATTCATTTTTGTATTTAAGTCATTGACTATAATGTATCATGATGCGATTATAAAGAGATGTAAATAGAAGGTGACAAAATAAAAATAATGACTAACAAAATGTAAAAAAATCCAAACAAAATACGGGACTGAAAGTCTTTCAGATTGATCAAAGCTTAATTTTAACAGGCACCCCACCCCTCCACCTCCCTACCATTAAATAACTGTAACGCTTACTGTCCATGCCAGTCGTATGTAATAGAATGTTTTAGAATGCTGCCTACTTTATTTGAAGAAGTAATATGAACTGTAGAAAATAGAACATTTCAAAAGGTCCAGTACAATCTAGGCAACAATGACACCGGTATAACTTTGTCGTCTTCTCCAAAAAACACGAATCCTTAGTAGTTCATTTACCGATGCTACGAGGAAGAAATGTCAAAACATGGTCAATAAAAATGTAAGAATTCAAGAGCAACAGTCAGGGGCGGATCTAGGGGGGGGGGGGTGTTAAGGCGGTTTAAACACCCTTGGGCGGCCAAGTGAAAATAAAAAGAGTAAAACAGTAAAACGGCGCGATTTTTTGAAGAAAAAAAAAATCGTCAACCCATATCGTATGACCAGACATTAGTCCTGAATTGTTCGTGGCCTTGCAGCCATTGGCATTAAAAGACTTAATAAACTGAGGGTTTCTGTGGTAATGTGAGTGAAATTGAAATTAATTAAATAGCGAAGTGGACTTCGTCTATAATGAGGTTTCGATTAGCAATAATTAATTGCATGGATATCACGTTATCCAAACACAATAATTAATTGCATGGATATCACGTAATCCAAACACAATAATTAATTGCATGGATATCACGTAATCCAAACAATGGCAGAAAACGTTCAGCCTGATTACTGTATGTGATTCACATCACGAATACGACATGGGGTTTACTTTTTCTTTTTAACCGAGCAACATCTTTCGTTATACATTCGTCTAATTGCATGGGGATATGACATCTTAAATCTTTATTTGTTACAACCTGAACTTCCTTTCGCAATATTTGCTTTTGTTAACGAATATTCATTATTCATATTTTTATCGTTTACTATACAAAATTACCATTATTACATCGCTTGTGAGAATCCAATATTAAAATCCAGGCTTTATTCCATGTGAATTCAATGTGAGTTGAATTAAAATGAATTGAGTCTATTCTGATGATACGGGTTATGTTGGAAAATAAAATAAAACTAAATGGCACAAAACAAAACCCCAAAAGCCAAAATATGTTGTTATATCTGTTTAACGGTTTTTTCCTTCTCGAATAGGGTTAGATACAACAATGAATAGTGGTTGGCCAATCATGTATCTTTCTTGGCAAAGTTATTTATGCATACAACATGCATGAAAGTAACTGGCATACAAAGATAAATGGGCAGTGAAAGCGATACATAATTTGTTTCATTTAGTGAGCTTCTGTGGTTATTGACAAGAGGGCCCTCACAAGGAAGATATACATGTTTAATTAGTAACAGAAACTCGAGGTCCACAACTAAGTTAAATGATATTCAATTAACATATTAATTGACAAGCTAAACTGTGTCTTTTCGTTTTTAAATTTCAGAACTGTCATTTTGGATCGAAGATCGTGATGGCAATAAAAAAAAACATTTTAAATTAATATGTCATTACTTCGCGGTAGATCTCGTGTTCACATTTTCACACTTCGGACTTTATTTTCTTAATAGACGTGATGTTTTCATCAAGTTTTAATTCCAGACATTTTCCCCATTTCCCCATCTCTCGTTCAAAAAGAAATATAACTTGTCACTCGACTTGTAGTAAAATTAATTTTACTACATTGATCTATTTTGTACATGATAAACGATAACATAAATGAACAATAAGGCCACTATGAGATCATATGATTTAAATATAAATTTATTAATCCGTCAATATGCCAAAATATCACATAAGGAACCAAAAACATATTGACAAAGCAAGAAAAGCTACAACACCGGGGTTCCCCCTACTCTTATACGAATAGTGCAGTAGGTTCTTAACGTGCAAAGGTTGTGACTGTTCTCTACACGCCACCTCCATTTAACGTATTATCTGAGGGGTGGTAATTATCAAAAGAAGCAAAAAATGTGAGTGAATTCAAGCTTTTACATGTTTCTAATTGGTAATGGACCAATATACTTACTTATATATATATATATATATATTTTTTTTTTTTTGGGGGGGGATACTATTTTGTTTTATTGATACTTTGCAGACATTACAAGGCTAATAATAACATTGATCATGTTTGAATGTATCATCCTTTGGGGACAAAGTTCATAAAGCTATGTGTGATATTGAATCTATCAATTCTCCACCTTAATTTTATCCTTATCCTCCCATTCCTTTGCTGAGGATAGTTCTGAACTTTGATTTCCCGAACGGCGTAAACGCGTTGAATAGTACACTTTAGGGGCATCATGGTCAGTTGAAAGCCGAAACAGCTTTGTTGCCAGTTGGACTCTGGTGGACTGGGCTAGGTATACGGGAAGAATAATGAATGTTACTCTTAGGGGTTGGTGAAATCTCAATCCTACCCTTGACTTGCGACTCTGGTAAACGCGAAGAGTAATAAACCTTTGATCCAGGATTTGGCAAGCCTTGTATATCAGATTCTGCAAGCAGGTAACCATCGTTATCTACTCGGCACGCCCTAACTGGAACCTTGGGTTTACTTCGGATCATCTCAGGGTAGTTGTACTTGTGGCACTCGTCAAATGATCTGCTCATTGAAGGGACATCCTGGTCCAAGGCCAGGTACTCGTGGGCATGTACCATATCTGATGTAGGTACCGAGCTTTTGCCGAGGTCAGGCTCTTCGTAGATGCCATCATTAAATCCTGTACATGATGACGCCATTGCTTTTGCAGCTGCTTGAGGAATGTCTGGACGTTTTGGCACTGTCATCAGTGGCTGGTAATGCGTTACTGTTGCCGTTCCAACAATTCTGTCTTGAACACGGTTATCCTGAACGCTTACCAGGTGAATCTCATTGTCAATTGTTTCTCTATTCTTTTTATTTATAACTGTTACCAATAAGCCTGCAATAGCTGCTATTATGACAATAGCTACTACAATAGAGATTGGGCTGACAAAACGAACCCATGTTTTTGGTGGGGTCTCTGTAGAGAGAAGAGATGCTGAGGAAGAAGAGATGATAATTATTCAATACATACAGTTTAAACTTTTGAAGACCGCACCAAGGTAAACAAAGGATGTGTTACTATAAACTTTAGTTATTTTAAATATATCATGAGAGTAACAGTACTACACTAGAAGTGAATTAATCATAATTCCTTAAAAAACAATTTGAAATGTGGTTCTCTTGTCAATGTTTTTCTTCTTGTGCACTTTCTGTGCACTTTCTGACATGGCGTACATGTATAACCTGAAAACCAAACGAAATCACACAATGTAAACTTTTATAAATTTGTAATTTGATATCCTTTTATTTATGAATTGAATTAAATCAGTCTCCAAATTTTCAAAAGTCAGATAATAGTGAAATATAATCAAACGAATCAAATTATGAATGCTGGCGTGGAAATGAATAGTTATCACTTATCATCACTTACCATGGGACGTTGTAATATCCGTATCTTTTCTTATGTCACAGTATTTGATGTTTGGTGTTACAGAAGGTTGGACTAGAGTGCAAAAGGAAAACGTATTTTTTAACGGTTATCACAAGTTCTTGTTTGAATATAACAACTACTAAACTAAAAATGAGTTCATTCATCAAGATTATGTGACTGACATCGCGAAATAACAATCTCGCAATGGTATCTTCAGTAATCTGTCACCAAAACACCTGTAACGCGGTAATGAGGTTTTAAGTATTGATATGGCTGTAATAATATTGATATTTGTTGAGAGATTAATGTCTTTAAAAATCCCTAAATTAATTTCTTTTAAATCTGGAAACATAATAAGCCAAGTAGATCGACATTCATAACCAAATCATATTACTATTCTGACGAACATTATTTCATATTATATAGGATTATGTAGAAATGACTGAAAGGGTACGAGACAAATCTTGTATCAAGTATTTGAAATGATAAATATGGTTTCATGATGGAATACTATAGATTGAAATACAAGATCAGAATGAAGTAATGATATACATCACTGATAAATTATGTATCTTCTCTTATAAGTTGTATACAACCATATTTCGTCATTTGTAGTGCCTTATATAACATTTACTGAATGGATTGTATTGTTTTCTTCGTTCTGTAGATCAATACATTTGCTTAATATATTTCTTGTAATTTTGGAAGTGGCCAATAGAGGGGAAAATCAATAATTGAACAACATAAATGAGCAAACCGGAGAGAGTTGGTACTGCATTAGAAAAATAAATGGATATACAACTAGAATAAACTTGATCGAAGCTCTGTAAATCATCATGAAAATTGATCTGACTTTAAGTTAGATTTTGTGAAGATACATAAAATTAGATGAATAAGGGGAAGCTGAGGATTGAACAGTAGGGTAATTACATCAGCATTTGTTGGTAAAATAAACATAGATGATGTTCGTTTGTTGAAATCAATCATTCTTCTATCCGCCTATTGACTAAATTTTAAAACTTCACATTCAATTAGAATAAATTTGAAGACTTACAGGTATACATAGCCACCGCAGTATAACCACCGCAGTATCTTTCATGTATTACTCTGCATGGTAAGCCGCAGTAGTGGTCGTCCAGCGGCTTAGCAATACATGTCTGCTCACAGGAGCAAGCACATTTTGTTCTGTTGTACAATGCTGCAATATTGAATCCATTTTCTTTACATGTTGCTGTGTAAGTCTGGTGTTGTCGATTCTGAGAGTACTACATGATAGTCGACATCCAAGCAACTAAGAGGATAGCAACCGATGTATTCAGCATCTGAAAAAGGTACAACACGTACATGAAATAACATGAAATAGTAGAAATAAATGTATACGATGGTGATGATGATGATGATGATGACGACGGTGGTGGTGATACTGCTGCTGCTGATAATGATGTGCAGTTTACTATGATTTGTTGATAAACTTTATTATTTTTATTTTTGTTGTACTTTCCTAAAAACTTTGTGCAATACATTTAACTTATTACCATGTGAATATTGTAAATCGATGATGTACTTCTAATGAACAAACTTATCTTTTATCACTCCAAATTTGAGTTTTTAATTTGAAATATAATCTTTTGCAATCTCTCGTCTCGTCTTTAGATGTTTACAATGGTTTTGAATAATCATTAAACTGAGAATTTGTAGTTCTATTATGAATTCTGAAAGTCATTGGTCTTAGAAGTAAGCAGAGCAACAGTATTCCATACAGTCATAATATATCGAACTTCATACTGTCAGCTGTTCACCGTGTAGAAAACAAAGCTTATTGGTTTGACGAATGTGTCCAAAACATGGAATCGTTCTTTCTCAGAGGACCTTGTTACTCAGCTGTTCCAGAGCTAACCCATAGTTAAAGCTCTATAAAGATGGCGATACAACATATACGACAGTTGTTTTCAAAACTGTGAAAACACCACGTGATGAATCAAATAACATTTTAAAACCGCCATTGTATTTGTACTAATATGTGCGAAACCACGATTGATTTTCGCAGCAGCTCACTTTTGACAGTGTAGTGATTAAGTGTGCTAATTGATACTAATAGCTCTGAATAGCTACATCTATTCTAAAGTCACATACTCTAATATCACTCTTTTACCGAACATTCATGAGCCTAGCACAATTGTAATTACAATATGCACAGTGATCATTAAGTGACTGTTCATCAATGATATAAAGGATATTGAGAATATGAAAGGAAACTGCCAGTCGTAAGTTTTATTTTCCATTTATTACTTAAAGTAAAAAAGGTGTGTGATCCATCATATGGCGTTTACTTCTATCTAAGCTCCAATAATATCATTATGTTATATGTGATCATAATTGTGTATACGTCTGTGTATGATTAAATAATAGTTATGTTTCAACATATTGAGTATATTTCTGTTAAAGATTCAATAAATCATGCTATAAAACATCATCATTATGTTGCATTCTTTTGCGATTCAAATACTTGAACTTGTTTAATAAACCTTTACAATCTTCTCCATCAAAATACCGTTACAATATTAGATACCATGGTTATAACATTTCTATTTTATTAACAGGATTATACAAGTTCTACCATACGGTCAAGTTATCTTTCATCTTCGAATATGATTTTCAAAATATAATCATTTTTTATACGAAAAAAAAACAATCGTAGACTAAAACAACAATTTTACATATTATGTTTAACAAGATAATGTATCGTAATGGTAATGAGAAGGTGCTCGTCATTGCTGTCTTTACAACTAATTAGGTATGCTTACTAGATTTTGATTCACAAATTGGTCTCGAGCAGCAGACAAAATATTTATCATCAATGATTACCCACTTTACAGGAAGTCTGCAAGGTGTTGCATAACTACGCTATTTCGATTTGTTCTTTTTTTTTTGGGGGGGGGGCGATGGGGGGATACTTGGATTATCATGTTAAACTTATAACTCATATATCTTTTTAGAAAACTAGATAAATAATATTACCAACCCCAATTTTTTGTTGTTGATTTTCTAGTACAATTATATGGAAGCGTATGGATTAGGTACGGAATTGAATTTTTAACAAACCGTAAAGGAAAACCATTACAAGACATTATACATTTTGGAAGAAAGAGCAACATTTAAAAGCAATACGACTTGAAATATAAATTTTTAATAAAGTACGATAAATTTCATATGAATTTTTTTTTCTCACTTTCCAAAGCACAACAAATAATTAAATTCATACAAAACGAAAAATATCACAAAGTACAATAAAAATGTTATGTTTGTGTATAAAAATACCCTCCCTGGTAGTTACCACATTACACGTGTACGAATATAATGCGTTGAGTTAAAAAGAAATTCCATTATGATTACAATTATCTAAAAGTCTTCTTCTCGTGAATGAAACAAAAAATATGAAAATGTAACCAATCTATCTCAGGTCAATCAAGAGATGTTGAAATGACCTGCGAATATGATACAGGGCAAATCAAACCTAGTCCGTAACTTATTCGACTCATGTGCACTTCCTTTGACTTTCCAAAAGCGCTGTCCATTTTGTTTACAATGTTCATCATATTAGCTATGCTCACACTCAGGCACAAATGGACATGTTAGATGTAGCACTAGGTATAATGGTGGATTGTTAGTTTGATAAGTCTGCATCAAACGTATCTTGAAGCGTGTTAAGAGGGGTTAAGAGGCGCTGCTTCCACCCAAAAATAGCTGGCGAGCGAGTGTGGCGATTTTTTTCCCTGGACGAACTAGGTAGGCCTACACGAGGCTATGGTAATGTATCTCTTACGGCTTGCCCGTCTAAATGCTGTTCCACAACCCTCGGCTCCTAGCCTTCTGTATAATAGTACCACTCCCAGTTATTTCACTCCTCTCTCTTCCAACAATTTATGCAGACTGTCCAGCCAAAGTCATCCTCCTTCTTCCCCTACACCTTCTCCCCACAATTTTCCCTGTCAAAGCAAGATTCTCTAGGCCTTCTTTACGTGTAATGTGACCCATGAACTTCAACTGCCTAATCAACATCTCACGTATCATTTTCCTTTGCACTCCAGCTCGTGTAAGAACTTCTTCATTACTAACTTTGTCAGTCCAGGGGATTTTCATAATTCTTCTTAAAAACCACATTTCGCAACTTTCCAAGCGCTTTTTAGAGCTATCCTTCTCTTGATCTCTGTCTCACATCTGGCATCCTCGATAATCCTGCTACCGAGGTAGTTAAATGAGGAGACTTGTTTGATAATCTGTTCTTTCAGTTTCAAGTTACATTTTGGACGGCTCATCTTGGAGACCACCAGGCACTTTGCCTTGTTATAGTTGATCTCTAGTCCCATTCTCTCATTTTCTTTTACAACTACATTCAGGAGCCTCTGGAGATCTTTCTCTGATTCAGAAAATAAAACAGTGTCATCAGCATATCTACTACTTGTGATTGAATGGCCACCCACTTGTATCGCATTTTCATCCTCCGATTCTCTTAGAATGACTTCACTATACATATTGAATAGGTCCGGCGACATAACACAACCCTGTCTGACTCCCCGTCTGATGTTAATGTATTCACTACACTCTCCTTCTACCCTGATGCATGCAAACTGATTCCAATATAGACTTTGTAGCAGTCTTAGATCTGTCCTATATATATATCAAGCTTTTTCAGTTCGCCAATGTATTGCGTCCACCTACTCATTTTGTCCTCCATTTCAAACAGGATTGACCCATCTTTTCCTTTGATACAGCTAGGGTTTGAAAAAATAGACTTTTTACCTGAAATTTCATTTATTCTTTGGTAAACCTAATGCCGTAGTAACTTTTAATTACAAATACTGCTTGTTAATAATAAAAAAAAATCAACTTTTCCTTTTATGTCCATTTACAAGTGTTGATTGCATTTGGACGTTACTCAAATATTTCTAATTCACGTTTGACAATGATGTTGTAAATCGCTGTAAATTGTTTATTTCAAACGGTAGGCCTAACGTGTAACCAACTCGAACATAGTTTCATTTCGCACCAGATTATATTTAATGCGTTCTGAACAGTACAAATTATCGCATTACAAAAGGGAAAAATGGAGATATGGAATTGGATGTTCAGTCTTTAAATATAATTTTAAGCAATTTGTCTTCATCATTCCGTTTTTGTAATGTTTGTTTGGCAACTTTTCCTTTGTACTTCGATTGTATTTTGATTTATCATAGTTCTCCGCCACATGGGCTTTTTGAACATTTATTTATACATTTGTTTTCTTTTATTCTGTTGAAAAAGGAAACAAAGTCATGAACTAATATATGAATAAGTCTTGCCGGGTGCATGTTTGTGTGGTTGTGTGTGTGTCTATCTGTTTTTAAAGAATTTTTGTTTTGTTCAAGTAGACAAAATTTTATTAGAGCTGCCGTCATGAAAGATATCATTAAAACTGATTACATTGCAATAAATGTTTAAATGTCAGCCTAATGACCCTCATATATTGAATGAAGAAACTGGGTGGCAATTAATACAAAAAACCCACATCTAAAACGCGTAAAAACAAACATTGTGCGCTCCATAACAGAAATGAATTTGTTGTATCAAGCCATTCACGAGATAGAAATTGCTGCAATATAGCGTCTGACACGTGTGTTCTAACCAAATATTCAGAAAGTTTGCCAAACACTTCAAACTAAAATGATGGTTGAAAAACAAATCTATGGATGTGTTAGCGAATTATCTTTTATTCGTCACTCTTAAGGTGTGTTTGTTCTAGTTTTCCCTTGCAAAGCGAAAAACATATTTGCTGAGAGCACCTCGATCTTAATGAATGTTTGATGTCAAGATTTAATGTTACTTACTCTTTCCAGCATTATGGATTTACCTATGTGATAAGCAAGTACATTAAGATCAGAGATGTCACTCCGATCAGTTTCCTTTGTCCAGTTATATCGAGACAGGTATAAGTAGAATGTCGAATTTGCCTGAATAGAAGGAGAGAGAGAGAGGAAGAGAGAGAGAGTAAGAGAGAAGGATAGAGTGGGGGAGGGGAGGGGAGGGTGACAGGTGAGAGAGTGTATAAAGCCAGTAGATGCCTCAGGGGTAGTCATTTGAAGTGCTCCGGACAGTCAGTTCGCCCTGCATTTGCTGGAAGAATGTTGAATTCAAAGGTAGAGTGTTTGGCAAATGAAAACTTGTCTATGTCGCTCCCGGCTTGGTACATGTAGAGGATCATGTCATGATTTTTCAAAGTTTGCGATTGGTTATAGAAAAATAAAGCTGTCAGAGGAAAGGCAGAGAGACCGTTGATATATTTTGCACCAGTCTACTATAGCCTTGTGATAGAACAGGCCACTGGCATTTGAGGCTCATGCCAGTCACACTGTAGCCTCCTGTCTATAGACGTTCGACCTTTTCAAGATTCTGGATATCCGAGATATCATAGGGATCGCAAACGCTGGAACAGCACTCAAGATAGAGGTGACTAGGGACATAACTTCATTTATTTATAATTCAAACGAATTAATTTACTTCAAAAAAAAAAAATGGAAGAGATGTCAACAGAGCAAACTTCAAACTATACACTTGTTTCGTCCTTCAGCTCCATCTGCCATCTGTCTGTGCCACTTATGTACATAATTTTCTATCCGACTCTGGGAATCGCTGGTCTGTTGTCATTCAGTACTCTTCTACTTATTCCCTGCTATCGCCAACTTCGACAACGTCGATTCATGTTTCAGTTCAATATTGTCTTAGCAGATTTCATCACCACCATTGGAGTCGCCGTGGTAAACATCGTATTTTCTGAAGAAAACTCAAAGGTATAATATTATTGTAGCAGTATTCGTTTCTTATATATTTTTAAAGACCAAAGTAAGGTGTTTTTTTTAGAATTACTTTTATGTTTTCTGTTTTCGTGTTATATTGGTGAAGGCTCTAAACGCTTATACAAGAGGTTCTAGTATAATTCGTCACTCGGTGATTCCTAAGGTGTTTTACCCATTTAGCCCGTTTCGACCCAGGTGTATCACATGGGAAATAACTTACTTTCAATAAAAGCAGAAAAATCAGACAAACCAATCAAAACAAGTTTGAGCAAAATCGGATAACCAATAAGAAAGTTATGAATTTTTGAAAAAGTATATAAAACTATGGAACAATGAAAATCACTACACAAATTGCCAATTTGGTTATCAGTTTGTGACGTCATTTTCTCACTATTTCCTAATTGCTTTATATAGTTTAATCTCATTAATTTCCCTTTTTATCCCCCAAAACTTTATTTCCCCATGCCTTTGCCCAGGTTATATGATTTGTAACATATTGCGTGCATGACATATCACAAAATCTTTTATGAACTTGAAGAATTGATACTTTTTTCTGAATATTGTATATTCATAATTATTGATTTTTATCTAAATATTTAATCAAAATTCACATTTTTCATGATTTAACTGAAGAAAAAAAATTACTCTATATTATTGCACCCACACAAAAACATATTACTATCAATCTAACTTGGATGCTGGTGTGAAGAAATAAGATTCTTGGGGGAAGTAGAACATGTATGTTATCAATATAAAGAAAACAATTAGTGGATAGTGAGGACATGACGTCACAGACTCATGAGTGAGTCTCCATTTTGTCTTGTGATTTACATCGTTCCAAAGTTTTACATAATTTTTCAAAATTTCATAACTTTCTTATTAGTTATCCGATTTTGCTCAAACTTTTTTTGATTGGTTTGTCTGATTTTCTGCTTCTATTGAAAGTAAGTCATTTTTGGAGTGGATTTTTCCTTCAATACTGATGAGGCTATACCCTACATAGACAAGTATTAATTACTATTATTATTCCTTCACTCTAAAACATTTATCAATAGCTTGAGCTTCAAATGCTTTCAGTACGAGTCGTGATTGTCATCGGAACCAACGTGTCCCTCATCAACATCTTCTTCGTTGCTGTCTATCAGCTCATCACCATTCGAATCGACCCCTTCGGTGTACGCAACATCATCACCACTCCAAGATGCTTTGTCGCCTGCATCGCATCTTGGTTAACCGCTTTCTCTGGAATGAGATTTTTGGACAATTATAGAGATGCAGAACTTGGCGCCACCATTTCGCAAATGGTATTTTGTTGTTTCACGGGTGCAAGTATTTGCCTGATCTACCACGCTGTTGGTAAGGCTCCATGCAATGGCAACATCCAGATGGTGGAGAGAAAAAAAGAAAACAAACAACTTCTTCGGACATTTGCTTTACTTTATGGAACAACTTTGATTTCGGCTACATTGTCTTTAGCTTTATCGATCAAATTTAAACAAAACAGGTTATATTACATAATTGCCAACATTTTCGGAGATTGTCTGTACTTTGTAGTGATATTGTGTAGCATCTTGAATTTGATTACAAATTCTGTGGTGTATTGGTGGAGATTAAAAGAATTTCGTTCGATTCTGTATTGCAACAAAAACAGGGTGGTTCCAAGATATATCGACGAAAGATTATAGTAATTAGTTGTCTATTGATGAAAGATTCAAGAATTTGAAGAAAAAATATTCGCATTTATTTTACAATGTAGTTCAAAAGCATGTAATAAATAATGAGAATTCAAATTTGTTGATAACAGAAAGTCACATTAACTACATAAATGATGTCACTTGTATTGTAGGGGGAAATTACATTTCAAATGTTTCCTAGTATTCTTGAAGCAGAAATTCAGTGTTTCTGCTACTTTGAAAAATACTACTTTGTAAATAATATTTGTTCTAAATCACATTTTTCTTCGATTTTGGTATTATTGTTAGTTCTCCGATCTGATAGAAAACCTATCCATGACTGGTTTTTATTTCATTCTTGGAGGGTTAGTGTGAAAAAATATAAAACATAGTTATTTTCGTCAAGCACAGAACTTTCTGTTTACAGTGTAGGGGTTTCATAGTTGCCTGTGATTTAAATTTTTAAAATTTTTAAATGGTAAGAAAAAAACAGCTACTTGGCATTTACTTGCAAACTTTAATAACTTTATTCTCGTACATTTCAAATACGTATATACTGTTTTTCTTGTTGTTGTTGTTAATTTAAAATTTTCGTTTAATATAAGTTGAAGATAATTGTTCAAGATATTTTGTACAGAATGAATACAACTTTTGTAAAAAAAAACGCTCTGATGAAAAAGCTTATTAAACTGGGCCTTCTAGAATGTTGTCAATACACATATTTAACATTTATAGTGTTGGATCCAGCATGTCAAAGTCTTAATCAACCAATTTGATTCAACTGGTGATTTAACATTTTAGTTTTTAGAGTGTAAGCACACTCAAATTTGCTCTTTGATCCTGTCAAATCTTTTAAACAGTCTGCACATATTTGCATCAGTATAAGCTACCATCATTGAGAAACCGTTCACCTACAAATGACGATTACGAAAAAAAAACGACGCTTGATTATTCTTTTCTTTTCTTACTACAGAAGCGTCTAGATGTAGACAACATAAAAAGTCCACCCCGACACAATAGCGTAAAATAGAGTTATTGGAAAATCCCAGTTTTATGCAGTAGTAGCTTTTAATTACAAATACTGCTTGTAAATAAATTATCAAGTATTGCTTGTATTTTCATTTACAAGTGTTGATTGCAATTGGAAGTTACTCAAATATTTTTAATTTACGTTTGACAATGATGTTGTAAATCGCTGTATATATGATTTATTACAAAAGGTAGGCTTAACGTGTAACCAATACGAATATAGGTTCATTTCCCACGCAATTAATTTTGTTTTCGTTTTGACAAAAAAAATTACTGCATTACAGAAGGAAAATATGGAGACATGGAATTGGACGTTTGTAAGAAGGCAGTTTTCAAATAACTTTTTAAGCAATTGAGTCAATGAAGGCAAAAAGTCAAACTTGTCTTCATCATTCCGTGTTTGAAATATTTGTTTGACAACTTATCCTTTGTAATTCGATTGTATTTTGATTTGTCATAGTTCTCCGCCTAATGGGTTTTTTGTTCATTATTTCTACATTTCTTTACTTTTATTATGTTGGGAAAGGAAACAAAGTTATGAGCTTATATTTAAAAAGAGTCCTGCGGGGTGCTTGTTTGTGCGGACGTGCGTGTGTGTAGGTGTGTGTGTGTATCTGTTTTTTAAAGAATTTTGTTCCCTTCTTTTCAAGTAGACAAATTAGAGCAGCTGTCATGATTGAAAACATTAAAAGTGATTACATTGCAATAACTTTCCAATGTCAGCCTAATGACCCTCATATATTGAATGAAGAAACTGAGTGGTAATTAATTAAAAAAACATCTACTAAATTAGCGAACGAAATATTGTGCCATCCATAACAGAAATTAATGTGCTGTATGAGGCCTACGATCACAAGAGAAAAATTGTTGCAATATAGCGTCTGACACGTGTGTTCAAATAAAATATTCAGAAAGTCTGCCAAACATTCAAACTAAAGTGATGGTTGTAAAACAATTATATTGATGTATTAGCGTATTAATTTTTATTCGCAATTCTTAAGGTGTGTTTGTTGTAGTTTTTCCCTGCAAACATGAAAATATACTTACTGAGAGCATATCGATTTCAATGAATATTTGATGTGAAGATTTAATGTATAACAAACACCTTCAAGCATTTTGGATGTACCTAGTACGCGATAAGCACGTACAATGATAGCAGAGATGTCACTCAGATCAGTTTCCTTTGCCAAGTTATATCGAGACATATAAGGTAAAAGCAGAATTTCGTTTTTTCCGGCCCCCTCCCCTGGCCCCCAACAGAAGGGGAAAATGGTAACGTTAAAAAAAAGACGCCCCCCCCCCCCCTTGGCAAAAAAATGTTTTGTTTTTGTTGCTCAAGGGGAGGGGGGTGTTGATTAAAAAAAATTGTGCTCAGTTTTGTTTTCTTACGAATTGGGCCCCAACCCCGCCGCCGGCTGGATCCGCCACTGACCTATACAAGCTAATTTATGTAAAAGTAGCTCATAGTTTACATTATCAAAGGCATTCCGAGGATCTATGAAAGTAACTCCAGGATTGTCTTTGTTATGAATATTCAACGACCATTGATTTAAAAGTTTTGCAAGGGCAGTAGCTGTTGAATGCATAGGTCTATAACCAGACTGATTAGGGTGTAATCAATTATTTACGTCCAAGAATTCACCGAGTTGTTGATGGACGGCCCTTTCTATAATTTTGCCATAATTTATTAAATAATGTGCGAAACCACAATGGATCTTCGTGGCAGCTCACTTTCGACAAGGGTGTAGTGAATAAAGTATGCTAATTGGTACTAATAGCTCTGAATACGTATTGTCTATAGTCACATATATTATATCCAATCCAAGTTGGACTCTTTTACTGAACATCATGTTAAATTGTTGTGCCTAGCATAACTATGTCGGTCTGTGGCTGAGAAGCAGCTACATTCCCACAGTTATCTGCGTTTAATCAAAGCTGCGAAAAATCGCAATCTGACTTTTATGCAAGGTCGCCTTTAGTGCTAAAGGCTTAATGGGTTAATTGACATAATGTAGGGCGTAGCTTATAGCCTACAACACAATTCTATCCAACACATTTTTAAAAGCAATACCGTTTTAATAATACTCTTACCTGCTTTTGTCGCATCATCTGCGATACATTGCTGCACAACTGAAGCAGATGCAAAATTGGACGTAGAGTCGCGGTTGTTCAAAGTGAATGAGTGATTCATTCATTCATTTCATCTTTATTGATCAACGGAAATACATATATATTCTGTTTCCATTGGCTTTGTTACAAGGTACAATAATTTTACAGTAAAAATACACATAGAACATAAAATGAATCACACTAAAGTTTTACAATTTATTGTTATATATTTGCGTACATATAATATTTTTTTTATATTATTTTTTTACGAATTGCATTTTATGAATGCTATATCATTATTATCTTAATGTCTTTAATTTACATATTGGTTCAAGCATAAATATTAACAACTCGTAAAAAATGGTCTATAATATACCTGTGTACGGATATAGTACGTTTAGATAACAACAAAATATACCAAAATCATTACAAGTATTTATATACAAGTATTCTTTTTGAAGGGACTAAACAAGAAATATGGGTGAGACAAGAAATAAAACCCATCTATCTCAGGTCAAACAAGACAGTTTGAAATGGCCTGTGAATGTAAAAATAGGGCAAATCAAACCTGGTCCATAACTTATTTCATTCGTGTCCACTTCCTGTGAAGTTCCAAAGCGCTGTCCATTTTGTTCACAAAGTTCATCATATTTGCTACATGTGTAATCACACTCAGGTCAAATTGACACGATAAAAGTAGCAGTGCGCATAATGGTGGATTGGTTGTTAGATAGCTCTGCAGCAAACGTTGCCTTGAGGTGCTGGTTTCACCAGACAATAGCTGGCGAACGAGGGTGGCGATTTATTTTTTTGGACCAACTAGGTAGGCGTACACGAGGCTAGTTATATATAAAGCATTGAGCTCTTCTACAGCTTGCACGTCTAAACGTGTCACTCCTTAAATTTGTCATGTGGATCTTGCATTCAATTTTCGTTACAAGGGCTATTTGCCTTTAAAAATCCGAGTATTGAACGTACATTTATTAGTCAGTTAGTTGCGTATACAATAATGTCAATGTCCTTGAAAGATATTCTTAACGTTGAACAAAAAAATCGCATTATTTCTTCGATATTGTGTAGAGTGCGTAGAGTTCATTATTGACCATTTCATGCTCAACCTCTTCGATATTTTCAGGATATCGAGGGATATCCATCTGTGCGTGTATAAAAGCAGCCGACCGAGGTAAACTGTCAATGTAAGCCCGGCATTCGGCGTACGCATACTCATTTTCAGTGGCCAATGGGAGACCTTGACTACGCGTCTCCTCGCCACCCTCCTCGGTCAGGACATGGTAGAAACAGGATTCCACCACCGGCATGTTACCCCCGATGTCTTCCACGATGGTGGGTTCTATGCCTCTTCGAATGTGTTTGTGTGGTGTTGAGTCGATACCAGATGACTGGTGCATATCGCTAAGATGACGTGGAGGAAGGCGTGGAGGAAGCCGAGGCAGATTTCTGGCTGTCTTTGGGTCATTAGGAGGGCGCTCTTTGTTTTCTTGGGATGAAGCATGAGCGCGCCATCTACGGGATTGATTGCGAGGTGTGTATATCACCCGTCGATCACACTTTCTGAATTATATTGAAGAAACGGAAGAGGGGAGGGGGAGAGAAAGGAGGAAGAGCTCATATTTTGCAGAATGGAAGATTTAAATTTAAAAAAAAGTATCATTGCAAAGATCACAACTATTTAACATACATATTGTAGCGCGTATGTATTATCAATTGGTGCTTGTGTGATCTCCACACCTTTGTTTAGTACAAACTTGTTTGGAACCAGCAACCTTGACAACTTGGCAAGTATGACGTCACACTTTGGTTCTCAATTTTAAATCGTATAGAAAACATGTTTGCATGACATAATTAGTGGTCATCAGTCTTTCTGAAGTTTGCATATTTCCAAAGGTGATGAACGAAGCTATTCGAATTTAGGTTGATTTTCCAAAAATTTTACGATTTTGTTAGTAGTGGTGTAATAAGTTAAAATACCTTAAACAAGCAAAACGGATGATTAGGAGTGTGGTGACGGCTGAACCTATCCCGGCAGTAATATAGATTGGGATGAAATCACTGACAGGTGGTTTCTTTGTCCCTGACGATCCTTGCGGAAGAAGAGATGAAACCAAAAATTTAAGAAATCTTATGAAATTTCGTAGGTATTTTCATTTTCCACAGTTTTTTTTAGCAAGGCAACAATAGATACAACACATTACTTATACAAATCAAACACAAGTGATAAATCGTCTATACTTTGATATTGGAAAGACATTAATGAGATAAGTATAGTAAATGTTTGTGAGAAATTTGCAAGCCCTCGAAAACTTATTGAAATATTCGTCTGTAGCAGCAAAAAGAGTTCATTAAAGTTCCTGAGTGTGCACAAATTTCAGATCAAAAGGATATGTGATTTTCTCTCTATAAATGAACATTGAAGTTCTAAGTTTTCCACAGCAAATGGAGAGAATCAAATAATGCCAGTTGCAAAATTCAAATTTGAAAAGAAAATGACAGTAATTTTGTTAATAAATAATATTTCTCACTTAACTCATTTCGATGAAATGATTGTATCATACAAAAACAAGTTTTGGGCGCATATACATACCATTAGTTTCACCAATTTTATGCTCAATGCAGTCGTTGTTCAATACGTTAACCGGTTTAACTACAAGAATAAAACAAAACAAATATTCGAAAAAAAAGTTTAATATTCATCTACACTCTGATTTCACTCAACTCACTATTATTTTTATCATCACTTTTATTTACATCTATAACAGTGTGTATTTTTGTTACTTCGTGTCTTTTGTATGTACTTTCTACATGCCATATATCTCTTGTTCTACATGTATTGCATTCTTTTTTTTTGGTCCTGTTTATTCATAAATTTGTATATATTTTAAAAAAAACTTTTAGATGTTCCCTTTAATGGCGAATAAAAATGAATGAGTGAGTGCATAAGAGAAAAGAAGAAGTCGGTAAGAGCTAGCAACGATGATATAATTACAACATTAATTGCCATTGGTAGTAATAAGTTATCATCAATATTAATATTGTTACTATAATTATTTTTAATATAGCAGAAATTGTAGTAGTAGTAGGAGTAGTTAGTAATAGTAGTAGTAGTAGTAGTAGTACTAAAATCATTAATATTGTTATTATTATTGTTATCATTATTACTATTACTATTTTTGCTAATATTAATACGATAATAATTTGCTATTTATAATTAACTTACTATCAACAAAGACTACTGCTGAAGTATATTTGATTAGAATATGCATGGTTCTTACAATTCATTTTTACATCATATGTTCAGAATATTTCACCGGTTGTTTACTAATGATATTCCGTTCTAGATATCAAATAGATCCCTATATTACGGTCACATTCTGTGTTTATTCTCAAAAACCAGCAAAGATTATGTTCCTCCGATGAAGTCAAACATTCTTCCATCTACCTATTTTTTAATTAAAACTTTTTAAATCTTCACATTCAATTAGCATGTCAGAATTGAAGGCTTACCAGCATAATAAGACGCAACCTTAAACCCACCGCATAATCTTTCCAAATCAGGTCTGCATGGTAGGCCACAGTGTGTGTCTAGCTGCTTAGCAAGGCATCTCTGCTCACAGGAGCAAGCACACCCTGTTATGTTGTACAATGCTGCAATATGGAATCCATTTTCTTTACATGCTGCTGTGCAAGTGTCTGGTGTTGTTGTGTTTGAGAGGACTGCATGGTAGTCGAATTCCAAGCAACCTAGAGGATAACAACCGATGTAATCGCCATCTGAAAGAGGTTGCATCGTTTAAATGAAGAAAAATGCGAAGTATATAGTTATAATCAATGTATTGTGATGGTTCAGTTCAGTTTATTAATATCAACATTTTGCAGTCTCGGCTGAATTGCATGACAATTTACACTTAAAACATATCTCTTTCACAATCAAATAAAACCGGTTAAAAAACAATATAATTAACGAAGACAATGAATCTTCATCAATACTTGGTGATGATGAAGAAGATAATGATATTGGTGTATGTTGTTCCAGTCGCTAAGTCACCAGACTGTATATCACATTGTACGGGGTCTGATTCTATGCCAGGGCACTAACGTATTTTGACAGGACATTATTCTACATTTACCGCACTCAACCCAGGTGTTGTTGGGGAATGGTATGATATACTGAGCACAAAAGTGCTTGGAAAATGCTTAGTATGATGATGATGATGATGATGATGATGAAATTAAACACCACAAATAGTTTATTGAATCAAATCAAATACGATATCATGATAATCTGCTTTTCCAAGCAAAGAATATGAACACAGACTTTACCTCTTGCGCGTCTCTCGGGTACGTCGTTGGAAGGTTGAAAATCCGTTACGGTAGTGTAATTATCACTACTGAAAACCATCATTCTTGAAAGTAAGCAGAGCACAATTATTCTATACATTCCTATATCTATATGGAACTTCGTATTGCCAGCTGGTCACAATGTAGAAACGAAGTTAATGGTTTGACCAGGGAGGTGAGGTTTGACGTACATGTATGTGTACTATCGAAAACAGGGAACCGTTTTTCAAAGGACCGTGTCAAAATGGCGACGCAGAAAGATACGACCGTTGTTTCAAAACTACCACGTGATATAACTCAAATCACTTTACTTAAAGCCGTCATTATGCTTTAATTAATCATTGCGAAACCACAGTTAATCTTCGAAGCTCACTTTCGACAAGAGTGTAGTTAATAAAGTGTGCTAATTAATACTAATAGATCTAATTACATCTAGTCTGTAGGTGCATAGTCTAATATCACTCTTTTACCAAACATTATTCGAGTCTTGAGCCGAGCATAACTCGATCTGTTTGTCTCCATGGTCCCACAGTTCATGTATTAGGGACTTTTAGATTTGCGTGGACTGAAACGTGTGACGTCCATTCAAGCCAGTGTATTAAAAGGACGTCGATCGTAGCATAGACCTATTGTCTTCGTGCGAATCTAAAAGTCCCTACTCTCTCATGAACTACGACTTACAAGGGTCTGTGTATTCAAACTAGACCATTGTCAGTCGTAGTGCGTAAAAAGAGTCTGAGCTTTTAGACTACAAAGACTTCACAGTCTATTGCGATCCATAGACCCTGTACTGTAGGTGCTTTGGTATAATTATCCAGAGACTGACACACTTAGGTTAGGCTCAGGGCTTTGTGAAATGTGTTCAAGTGTCATATTGAGTCTGTGCATGGAGACTCATGACTTTGGGTCACAAGACTGAAACATTTCTTATTTAAACATAATTGCATTAAATTCTGTTTTCAATATGATTGTTCATGTAGTTCCTCCTTTGTTGAAATAATAACAATTTTGCAGTAACCGTTTTTTTCTTCTTGATCCTTTCTTGAGCACGCAAGCGATTTCTATTGTTGTGGCCGTCAAAACTGTTATTAAGAAATTGTGTTTGAGTTATCGCGGGTAGTTTCCATATGTATGAATATAGCCACAAAAAAGAGCACACATACATAAAAATTAAATTTTAACACTACTGAAACATTTTAAAACTAAAATTAACGGGTTTGTGTTATTCATTGCTCTTAAGTCCTAATGTGTGTTGAAAAAAGGAATATGATGCATTTAGCATAACACTTAAATTAAATTGAATAATTACATTCAAAACATATAGCTTCGTTTAGTCTCATTTGACAACGCCCCCTATCGTCGGAGTCCAGCAGCCTATAAACATGTTAGCCTATGGACTTTTACCCCCCCCCCCCAAAAAAAAAAAATCGTTAAAAATTCATTTGTTGTTTAAACAAAAAGCACATCCACCCCGACGTACGTTATCACTAGCTCTTTCATTGGAACCCTCATGTCCCATTGACTTTTGACAGTTTACCCACCGTAATTTGATCAAAATAGGTCGCCAGCTCGCCATTGTCTATATAACACATACCTGGTCGAACTTTGGACGCAATTTACCACTCGATTGTAAGGTTATAAGTCAAGCACACGAAGGATAACAAGCATGAGTTATCATAGATCAGTTCTAACTGGTTCAATATGTCCATTTCAGCCAACCCCCCACCGTAATTTTTCATTTAGTATAGGCAAGAATTTTGCCGAGGTAACCAAAAACATGAATATTCATGAACACCATGGACTATTCGATTATTAACAGAGGGGTGCAATTGTGCACCACATCAAACTCCCCTACTTTCAGTCAAGACAGTATTTCAATGTATTATGTAGTTTGGTAGGTTTATTTTACTAACTGTTTAATTATCAGATATCAATGATAGTTTAAAGATATGGAAAAGGTTCTTGTATTTTATATTTAGCAAAGCAATCTCACATACAAAATCACTTCGAAGTGTCGTCTGATCCGCCGATTGCCGTCTGCAATCTACGCGAACTAGCTACGTTTGTGCTGGCGAAAAGGAGACATTTTTTGCTGATAACAGCGTTCAATATGACGCCTAAAGCTTGAAGCCAATGCAGGAGTCTTTCTGTATTCAAGGATTATCAAGTACTCATTCAAGGCATACACGTAACAACAAATCATTGTTTGGGCCTTGTTTATTTAAATAATAAGCCCTTAATGATTAAACATGATACAATTTACCCTCCCAATGGACATTTACATATAGGCCTATATGTAATCCGTAGTTAAAAAGAATCCACATTTTAGCCGTCTCAAATGATCCGTAAATTAAGTTTCGTTTAAAACGGCTACTTCTCGATGAAAAGTATAAAATAAACCATTCCAAGGAACATTCATAACAAATAAAGAACACGAATTTATTATTGTGGCAGGTCACCATGTACATAGCCGCGAACTACACACGTTTTTTTCCTTCTGTCTGCCAACTCTTCCTCAGTAATTCGCGCGGACTTCTCTTTCTCACTTATTCACACACAGGCACGCACACACACACAAATACACGCGCACACTTTTTGTAATTTTGTTTCATTCCTCTAAATGTGAACCAAACAAGAACATATACAATTGAATGAAATGTATAAATAACATACACATACACACGCACACACACACACATACGGCTAGACAAGACGTAATGGAACATACATTGTGGGAGGTTGAAAATCAAGTTTAGACCCGTTTTACCGAGCTGACTTGAATGATGTCCGTGTACACACAAAAATGATTAAAAGAAGAGAAGTTTCATGCGTCAAAACCAACAATTTAAATTAGGTCACGAATTTTCTACGTACCTAACGTCTTTATCAAGTTATATGTATATTTTCTTATATTATACATGTATATATAGTATAACTTGAAAAGGTATATTCTGTGCCATGAACAAAATAATACAAATCCATGATATATGTAATGATTTCTTTACTTTTCTCCACGTTGGCTCACACATGAACACATATTTCACTTCAAATGAACATTTCATTTTGTTCACGTTTCATCCTGGTCATCCAAATTAATTACGACGGTGTTCACATTTACATTAATTGATGCATGTTCACGAAGTGCACCTAATACGTACACTGTGTTCAAATGTAATGATATATTCAGCGAATCCTAAAAATGGTTGAGTGAAACTTTTGAAGTAAAATGACTCAATTATGTCAAGGTCATGCTTCTTTGAAATATTTTTATATACTTTTTCTCTCATGTATGTATTTTCATCAATAAAACTTGGTTAACCAAAGTTCTTACATAATCAACTTCGATTACTTTAGTTTATATATCGTAAGCGCACTACAAGTCTCCGGTTCATACACGTTTATATATAACAAAAAATCTGCAAACCTTTCAATTTGTTCACGGTTTCATTTTGGAACGTGATCTTGATATTGTGGCACAAGATTTATTGCTGACATTGAATTTTCTTATGTAGGTTCTATGTTAGTAAAATGTAAACATTGACACATGGACAATGATATGCTAGTACCCCAGTCACACCGAAGACATCGACGTCAGACAGACAACAGACATAACATGAAATGTCATTTCCCCCCACCGTCCACGGATCGGTCGCTATAGAGTCTCTCGATTACGGCTGCCGAGAGGTTACTTGATGTTATTGCACGTATCTTCACATTGAGTATAGATTCAGAGGCGGCGGACCCGAGGGGCAGGGGGGGGGGCACAGTGCCCCCCCACTTTTTCAAGCACCCAAAAAGTGCCCCCTTTTCCATGGGAAAAGTGCCCCTTTAACTTTGTAAGAAGCGCCCCTTTTTACATAAAAAGTGCCCCTATTACTTTGATATGTGCCCCTGTTAATTTTTAAAAGTGCCCCCTCTCCTTTCCACCTCTGATATGTGCCCCTTTTATTTTGACACGTACCTCTTTTCCAGACAAGTTCCCAGTTTCCTTTGCAATAAGTGTCTATTTTCCATTCTCATAAGTGCCCTTTTTAATCTCTAGTAAGTGCCTCTTTTCGGATACGAGAAGCGCCCCTTTTCACTTTTGTTAAGCGCCTCCTTCACCTCTGATGATTGCCCTATTCAAATCTTAGAGGTGCCCCTTTTACTTTGACAATTGCCCCTTTTCCTTTGTAAGAAGTGCCCCTTTGCCTTTTAATAACTACCTCTTTTTAACTCGGATAAGCGCACCTTATATTTTCACATGTGCCACCTTTCCTTTCTAATAAGTGCCCCTTTTCCTTATGATTAGTGCCCCCATTTAACAAAGAGCCCTTCGCTTTTTCATAGATGCCCCTTTTCACCTATGAAAATAGTCCTTTTTCATTCTCCTACTAGTGCTCCTTTTCATGTCTGGTAAATGACCCTATTCAATTCTGAGAGACAATCGTTTTCTTTTGACAAGTGCCCCCTTTTCCTCCTGATAAGAGCTCTTTTCATCTCTAATAACACCCCCTTTTATTTTGACACGTGCCCCTTTTCCTTCCTAATAAATGCTCTTTTTCCTTCATAATTTCCGCTTTTCATAAAAGCCCCCTTTCACCTCCAATAAATGCCCCTATCAAAATCTGATCGGTGCTCCTTTTCTTTCAACAAATGCACATTTCCCTTTATTATTAGTGCCCCTTTTTCATTCTCATAAGTGCCTCTTTCATATATGGTGTTTGCCCCTTTTCAGGTGCGATAAGTGCCCCTTTTCACCTCTGATAATTAACCCTTTTTAACAATGATACGTGCCCCTTTTCCTTTCTTATGAGGAACCTATCCCTTTTTCATAAATGCCCCTATCAAAATCTGATGGTTGCCTCTTTTCCGTCGACAAATGCCAAATTTCCATTCTCATAAGTGCCTTTTCATCCCTGGTGAGTGCCCCATTTTCACCTCTGATAATAACCCTTTGTACTTTGACACGTGCTCCTTTTATTTTCTAATAAGTGTCTTATCCCTTCGATAAGTGTCCCCCTTTCCTCTCATCATTAAACGTGCCCCTAATTTCAAGCGACCAAGAGCAATATCTCCCAAAGCTCGCTCGCTACGCTCGCTCACATTTATAGATGTTATAATTATGTTACTTATCAAAGGTCTTTTCAGTTTGCTGTTTTGAAAATGTGCTTATTTATAACCCGATGAGGATTGTTTTTTTCCTCTTTATAAGATGTAGTTTTCGCACTGTGACCTCACAAATCTTATATTTGTCCTCGCTCGCAAATGATTTTTTCGACCATCACAACCAACTGCAAGGTGTGATGCTTTAAAAAGCAATATTTTATACGATGTATAAAGAGAAACAAATATTGAAATCATCCCTGATAATGTAATCAAATTTTAGGGGTATATACCAATGTCTAAAAATTGTTTATTTTCGCTTTGAGATGTCCCTTTGTAGGTGCCCTTTTTTCCCAGAAAGTGCCCTTTTTTGTTGGTGCCCCCCCCCCCCCCCACTTTGGAAGTCGCTCCGCCGCCTCTGTATAGATTATTATATATGAAGTAACCAATGTTATCATATTTCATATCTATAATACACCCGTCCATCTGCCATCAGCCCACCACTTTTCAAACATCATTATCAGAACAACATTGTGACAACAATATTCGCAAAGCGATGAAGATATACAATGCGTATCAGTAAAAAGTATACCAAATTTAGAAACAAAGTCTACTGTCACTTTCTTTACTACTTATATTACATATGTGTTCTCCCTTGCATTTACTTAATATTAGTGAACCTATTAATTTGTGTTCATGTGAAACTCGAGACAAATAAATTTGCATGTAAAGTGGGGGCAATGGACTGTTTAATAATAAATGAAGATTGTCCAATGTATTGAAACAAAGCCAAGTGAAAGCTTAAATACACTGATTGGATCTATTTAAACAATGTCAATGAAACACTAAAGCACGAATAAGACAGAATTTACGCGCAAAAAGGATTTTTATTTCTTAAAAGACATCATCCAAATTGGGTATATGGACATTTTGACCATGGTACGCATCATCCATGTCAGAAAATATGGTTTCAGTTACAAGTTACTATTTCGATGGAAATTATTTCGAAGTCGCATTGGATACGACTTTTTTTTAATATGAGCTACGAGTGTCGGGTATAAACGTGATCATACGAACTGTATACTCAAAGCATAAATAATGTTATCATTTTTTATCGATTTTGACTAAATTACGAAAGACCCTGGCAGTCGGACATCCATGCCAGCAAAATTTAATATTGGGAAAATTAGACTGAAGACAAGTCACTCTTTGTGATGGAATAGTTACGAATATTCAATTACCAAAGTTGCGAATACGTTTTTTGTATACGTACTGTATAATCATAGCATGAAACAATGTTATCACTTTTTGATGTTTACAATGATCCCTTCCACCTGTCGTCAACCCACAGTTTTCAAACAACATTATCATATCTATATTGTGACATTGAAATGATATATCATCATGTCATGGACTGTTCTTGAGTCATTTCATTCGAGAGAAGTTATCGTACAAACACACGCACATCGCTTCATGATGATTCGTGCATCATGTCTCCTGCTTCTAGTCTTTCTAGTCTCTCTGGGCCTAGCCCATGAGTCTAAGGGCATACTGGCGGGGGTATTGTTTGCACCCTCGGAGGGTCGTCCCAAGCGGGATGTGTCCGTGCAGGCACTGACAGAGGCAGAGAAAGCAAACATTCTGGACCGACACAACATGCATCGTGGTGATGTGTCTCCTTCTGCATCCAACATGGTTGTACTTGTAAGTATGTTCATTACTACCGAGCAAATTTTTCCTGACTGAGACTTGTAATTCACTCTGTTCACAGCCAATCTTTTTTCTTGATTTTTTTTCTTCGGCAACCGAAGATTATTTTCTTAAAGAAGCACTGTTGTATATTATCCATCATTTCCTGCAGGTAATAAACCTTACACATACGCAAGAACAAGTACCCTGCCATTGTAAAATGACAAGACTCACACTTTATAATGCCGGTATTAAAGCAATATGACCAAGCTTTAAATCACAGACCCTCTTATAGGTTAATGAATAACCTGTGTTGTCTAAAGTGATCGAAATCATATATACAGTGTATATAGCCTACACTCTAAATTACAGGGATTTAAATTTAAATCTATAGGATTTATTTTTAAATCTTTCATGTACTGTAGGTAGGGACCAATCGATGTGGATTTAAAATTAATCTTCGCTAGGATTAAAAAGTTTTAATCTGTAAAGGATTAAAAAATAAGTTCAAAAGATTTATATTATAAATCTTTCTAGATTAAAATTAACCCTGATAAAGATTTAAAAGCAATCCTTTTTGGGACTTCTTTTTTTTAAATCCTCATAAGGATTTAAATTATAGTATCTCCATTCTAGATATGCTGAAGCAATGAAATTGAATACTAAACACTCCAAAATCAAAGTTTGGTAAGTTTGATTTATTAATATCATTGAATCTCAAATATATACATAACAAAACGTTTCAAAATGAAAAATACACAATTTGAACAACATTTTTTTGGCAAACTTGGTCTCAAAAAATGCGAGACATTACCGTTATACGGCAGTCGTGGATTTTGTACATGGGGGGTCAAAATGACCCCCCTCCCCCAGTCAGACAAGGGTTAAAGCTCAATTCTAGTTCTGGTAGTGAAAGGTAAATGGGAATGAATGTTATCATATATGTCCTCATATTATTCCATTCATATATAAATATACCTGTGCGAAATATTGTTATGGTCTATGCATGATTGCCAACGAATTTAGTGTAAATATCTGGTGGGTTTGATGAAACCAAGGTTACTATTGGTAAGCTATTCAGCAAGTGCTGTGGGCAAGGCTCTCTCGAATAATATCATTAAAAAAACATTTCGAGAGAGCCCTTATTCCTTAAGGCTATCTACATGTACGTTATCTTCTGATTCATCGGCCATCGTGTTCGATGATGCTGCAGCTGATAAATAAAAGGGAAAAGACAATCATATTAAGTTCATGACCACAAGAATGCTTGTAACAAAAGAATCCTTATCACTTCTTCAACACGTAGATCCAGATCGACAAATCTATCATTTTCATGGCCTCTTATACTTTTTTACACTTTAAAAATTGCAATCACTATCTATATGTCAGCCTTTCTAGTAGACCCTATTCTATTATCAATTATAGGATCTAAAAAGTCTATTCATATTTCATGAGACATAAATCTCATATTACTGTACATTTCTACCTAAAAGTAAAACACGAGTGTTAAGCAGCTTCAAAGGCAATCAGTCTACTTAAAATGCACATACATTTGAACATACGGGACTAGATCTAGGCCTACATTTACTAAAGTTGGATATAGGCCCACTCTCATTACGTCGTATTATCAGCTTTATTAGTCATAAAAATGAATAACCACAAACTTTGGTTTCTTACCGTACAAATGATACCGGATTGGAAGAAAATCACTGCAGAATAGCGGACTATGTACAAGATTATGATGTTGATTCGATAAGAATCCCGTTGTTTGCAACAGGACAGCTGATCACGGCGAAGGTGAAAATGTACTAGAATTATGTCCCGGCATGCTTTGCGATGAAACAAATGTGACAAAATCTTATCGCCAGGATTGGTCAATTTTTTTTAATCTTTTGGGATTGAAAAAAATATATTTGAAACTCGGATTAAGAACCAGTTTAGCAATCTTTTAAGATTAAAAATCAATCTTTATGGATTTAATTTCATTCAAATCCGGCTTAAGATTTAAATTTTAAATCCCTGTAATTTAGAGTGTAGCGGTTAATCTTATTGTATCAGTTACGTTTTCTTTCTTTCACAGTACTTTGAAGATGGCTTTACGGTTGGTTTTATGACCTTACCTTTTGAGAAGGCCATCGATGGGGTTGTTCATCATTTTCTACTTCTATAATTTGATAACTTTGGTATAGATGACGCAGGTTAAGAATAATTTCAGGACTATTAAACACCCAGAAAACACAATAGCAGTAGGCTAAGTCAGATTACAATATAGTTACATACGGTGTTCCACATCGCATTATATAAGAATCCTTACTTTTAAAATGTTTTTTTTTATGCTTCATATGCCATGAAGTTCAGCACCATTTCAACGTTTGCTGCCAATACTTTGTAAACTATTCTTTAAATATAAATACTGATGATTCATGTTAAAGTCGTAACTCTAGGCGGTTGACGTGAAGTGTTTATTAAATCTTAACGAAAGTTAATTTGTTTATTTTGAAGCTAAACGTATAAAAGCATTATTTTGTAAATTCGCTAGTTCTAATTCATGAAGACCACATCACTAAATTTGATGAATGCAAATATCACATATTTAGTACAGGAGAGAGAGAAAAAAAAAAGAATTCGAGAGCGGTCCATCCTTTGTAATCGTTCATTGGTATGAAAGTGTTGGAATTGAACGTTGAAATTATAAATTCTCTTAGCCAATCAAATACAATGATGTCAGTAGCTTATAACAGTTACTGTACGTTGTTATTGATATCTCTTCTTTTGAAACAGTGCCCAGTGGGACTGAAGATTTATTTTCTAAAGAATTTACATGAAAATTTGGGTATCGTTTCACGAAACCATGATAAATACAAGTTAGCCGACAATCCATTGAAACGCATGCTAACTTTAGTACACGCGTTTCAATGGGATATCGGCGAGCTAGTACTTACGACGGTTTCGTGAAACGCCACCCTGATTTACAGCATCACGTGTTAATGCATCACAATAAATGTCATGATCTCTCTAATCCACCAGCAATGGAACGACGAAATAGCGAAGGATGCTCAGGATTGGGCCGACCAATGCATCTTCGCGCACAACCCAAGTGAGTATCGCAAGACAGACCAATGGGATTGGGTTGGCCAGAACATGGCGATGGGGTACGGCCATTTACTGAACATCTACATAGATATGTGGGACGATGAGAAAAAGCACTATAATCATGCCACCCATAAATGTGACAGGGGAGCTGTTTGTGGACATTATACTCAGGTATAGAGCGTGCAGATGACTGTTATAATCATACACATTTTGAATATTTTATTCTAAAGAATTATTTGAATGTCGTTGATCTTAATCGTTCTTCAGGGAGATCTTCAGGGAGCATATTGCGTACTTCCGTTCGTTTATTTACGTTTTAAATCCATGGTTATAGGTACGTTTCGGCGATTTTCTAAATATGGAAACACAACAATTGAGGTTTAAATACTTGGTATGCATTTTATACCCTTTATTTTAAGTGTACTTTATCTGTACTTGATTTGCATTGCTTTTTATTTCATGCTGGTTTCTCTTGGTTAGCAAACTTATAAATAGCAAACTGTGCATACAATTCGCATAGGCTGTCTTTTTAACAGAATGTTTAATATCTGAAAATTGTATGACTATCATGCATCATCATTATCAATACTATTTTTCTGTCTCTCCCTTATTTGTATACTTATCCTTATACCTATTCCCCTTGTCTATAATCGTCATCTCTCTCTCTCTCTCACTCACTGAAATGTATTTCCATCCCTTTACCCATTGTCTCACATTTTATGTATATAATTATGTCTCTCTTTCCCTGACTGGCTATACCACTATACCATATTTATCTTTCATCCTACCCCCCCCTCTCTCTCTCTCTCTATCTCTCTGTCTCCACCTCTCTCTCCCTCTCTCTTTCTATTTTCTCTTTCTATATCTCTTTGTCCATCCTCACCTCTCTATATATTTAGCTCGCTTGGGCATACACTGAGTTCATCGGATGCGGCTGGACTGATTGTATCAAAGAAGGATATGACATTTTTGCCTGTCACTATGGCCCTGGGTATGGTATTTTTGTCATTTATAGTATGTGTCAGAAAATATACTAGAATGTATTATTATTGTAACACCACTTTCTCGTTTTGCACTGTATTCTACATTATCAAGGGTGGTCTTCCGAAAAGGATGTTTTAGTAAAACAATATTAATTGTCAAAGCAAATTCAATTTAGAAAAGTTGATGATTAACGTCTGCTCAAAGATGTGAAGTGTTGATGTCGCATTATATACAAAAGGATAAGTTTTTAGAATGCCGACCAAGAATGTTTAATGGTCTACTATTCAATATGAAGAAGTAAAAAAAAAAATGATGAGTTCAGCACTTCCCGAGGAGTGATATATTCCTGTGAGGTCCACGTTACATGTAAGAAACTGCCCCAGAAAAATAACATTAATAGAAAAGAGAAATTAACGAATAATAATCCGACCTTTCTTAGTCTTAATGCATTATATATTGGTTTATATTATGAAAAAGAGAAAAGTTAACTCCGTCTCTAAGCCGGAACACAATTTATTAATCCGAAATCGAATTTCAAATATTAAGATACTACTTTCAGTACTCTCACTGATACCCCCCACAATAAGCACAGGATAACTGATGGACAAAAAAGGGCATAAAAGCCTTAATATAATTAAGTTAATATAAATTAAAAAACTGAACGAATGAAATGAATAAGATGGTCAATACGTAATGTTAACTTTATGTATCTTCCGTTATGCATTTAAGGTGTATGTGAGTGTAGTAGGTAGTGTTTGTAGTATTATTATTATCATCATCATCAGTATTATCACTATTATCATCAACTTCTACATTTGAATATGATTTTTTTTCTTTCAGTTAATATCCCTATCGCTGTTTCTTCTACATCATCTTGTCATTTCAGCGGTAATTACGATTCAGTACGACCATACGTAGAAGGGACGTCTTGTAGCAGATGCCCAGCAGGCTACCGTGGCGGATGTGCCGACAACTTGTGCAAAGGTAAGTTGAAGATCGTAAAACTAATTGTAAATCAAAAATTTGTTACAACATACTTAAGCACAAAGATAAAGATAGAGAGAGAGAGAGAAAAAGAGGCAAAGAGATCAATTATAGGAATACAGAACAATATTAAGTGTATCAGACTCACAGTCATTGAATACGGAATGCATTTCGTAATTTAATTATGTTTATCTCTCATTTGTCGTGTTTCAGATTAAAAAAAGTGATGGGGCGTTAACCTTAAACGAAAGTCACTTGGGTGGAAGCAGAACAATCAGAAAAACTGAATTTAAGGTTTGAGAAAAAAGTGAAGACAATTTATAATTTTGCCTGCATGCGATTGCAACATGAGGGTAATTATGATTCCGACCTACTTCTTGGCACTCATAGGCTGAACTTAGGCTGAATTTATGCTCCGGTAATAGTGATCGTTATTTAAACTAAACTGGCCAAGGATTCACCCCAAATTTCTTGGACACGTATTACCCTCATGTTTCATAATTTTAAATGATTACTTTTAAAATGTTATAGGCTCCTTTGGTATTCGACGCATTGCTCTATTTTGTTCATCATGTTTCATTCCTTTACTTATCGAAATATCACATTGTTTTTATTTCCGTCAGTGGGTTAGCTGAATGATGACACCAGAAGACAGATTGACACCCTTCAAGTCGGGAATCACTGTTGATTGAGAATCACAATCAAGGATCTTCTATTTCTCTGTTCAATTTCGTCAAAATTTAATAGTAATCGATATCAGAAAATAAATTGCATGAATTGTCAGGTAGACTGTATGTTATAATAGTTTGTTTGATTTTGTGTCCATGTCAATATGGTTTGAGTGCTGGTTGGTCGAAAAGAGTGAAGAAAATGTATATGAAAACTGTGCTGAGAAATATATGAAAACGTGGACTTTCACAAAACATAACAGCCAAAATCAATCCCATACATTAAGACTTCTTTATATGTTACTACAATGCGTCAGTGAGTAAACTAGTCCCTTAATTATCAATTGAATCGTTGTGTTCAGCTAACAGCTTAAAAAAATTTAACACTGACTTCACGTCCAAATGGAATGAACAAAAAAGGACAACAATTGTGAAAAATAAAGAAATCCAAAAATGAAAAAGCGAAGTTAGAGAATGTAGATTGTATACTATTAGGATATATGGTCATTCCGTGTCTTTTTAATTTTTAACTCTATCCCTTTATTATAAAAGCTTAAAAAGCTGAAATGCCTAACTTTACCCCACATCAGCCAACTAGCATAAAGGCCATACATCGAAATGGCATACAATATATACCACTCATCTACTCTAATAACATACAGTTAAAAAACAACACAAGCCAGTTAGCTTTATTGTGGTCGACGCATGTGTGCGTGTGGGTGTGTGTATGGGAGAGTGATGGTGAGGGAGAAGTGGTGCACAACTAGAGATGAAAGGTAAACATTCAACTTATGTTCCAAAATCAATCGTTGATAATAAACAGAGTAATTCTCCATAAAGTTGTAATATTTGTTTACTTACATCTTTCCATGATTTTTTTTCTTTTACATGTAGATAACGTGTATATCTTCTCAGAACTCTATTGATCAATCTCTATGACGATTTAAATACTTTGATCAATAAAGTTCTGAGAAGATAAAAGCTTTATCTATCAAGAAAAACACCAAATTTCCACTCTCATTTCATGCAAAGAGGTAAGAACAATATTATTCCAACCATTATTAGGCAACAGTGGCGGTATAATGTGGTTGAAAGTTTATACACACTATTCACCTCTGTTAGAGAACATGTGTGAAATTATAATTCAAGCAAAGAATGACGATGGTCTAAGCTTTCGTCCTCAATTGACTTTTTCACAAATTTAATCTGAAACAATAAAGGAAGATTAATATATTTTGTAATAGCAGTTCCATATCTGAAGAGATAATGATTCAAATTGTCGAACTTTTTTAAAAAAAAAATAACAACATAAAGAGTGGGGCGGTGAATATCATTATCATCATCAAATATTGCCTCACCTTGGGAGCGGGAGGCCCCGGATGAATAATGATTCTAGGAGCCAGGCTTGAAATGTGCAATTCGGATAGATCTATGTGATTCGTTTAATGATATGATTACCTGATAGTAGGTATAGCACACCAAAAATAAGTACAACTAACACATGTTATTTGATGATTGCAAATGATCAAGCTTTATGCAAGTTTCAAAAAAAAAAAAAACAGAATTGAAATCGGTCAATGCGTTGTGATTTTATACCATTTTTTTGAAATCGCAAAATGACCGAAAAACCTGTCAGAAATGGTCAAATTGGCAAAAATGGCAAAATTCGACAAAGTTGACAACTTAATTCATCACTTTCTTGGACACAAATAATAAATTAAATTATCAGTCACTAAAATATCATCTTTGTGGTAAAAAATACCAAAAAGAAAATTCATATATCTATTACCGTTTTGAAAACAGAAGCCAAAAAAATAAGTCATTTTTGCCATTTTTGCGAATCTGCAGATATGAAAAAGTTGTGAAAATAACTAAGTCCGCCTAATTAATATGCTCATATGTAATCAAATCAAAACCGAACATGATACATCAGTGAAACCCATGTATATCAGACAGGTATGCAAATATATTTTATTTCAAATTAAAAAAAAAATCATGAATATTATATGCAAATTAGGTCATTTCAGCTAATTATATATATATATAGGACAGTCAAACTGTTCATTTTGTTGGCATTTTTTAAATCATATATTTATAGATCATATTTACACCAAATATTAAAATTAAATTCAAAATATTTGTGCAATGTCAATAAAATATGGCGATGGAAATTACTTGGATCACCGTCACAGCTATTTCCTCATGTGTTTCACAAATTATTCAGAAAAACCGATCAAATGATAAGAATTTGCAGACTTTTAGCTACATCACAGTATATTTATCTTTTTAAAAGATGTCAGATTTGAGGATTTATGACGTTTTTCCGAGAAACCATTCAACAGGCCATAACATTCCACAGGAGCTGAATTTTGGTGACACCAATACAGTTGTGGCTACCTTGAGTGTAAACAACAAATTGATTAAATGAGTGAAACACATAAGGATATTGCATTTTTTGTAGGGGAGTTTTATACATTGAGGTGCATTTTCACCACGCAGAATAACAGTGCAAGTTAATGGGCGATCAGCGGGCCATGTCACACATGGCTGAAAAGACAATATTCTAATTAAATAATTTAACATATTTCTCGCATGCCTATAACAATGAAACTACACAGAATTGTAGTTAAAGGTATGCTTGAAATAAATGTGAAATGGAAATTTTAAAATATTGTTTATTTAAAAACATTTTTTTTTACAAAAATTGCTATTTCTACCAACTGACTGCTGTTTTGTGTGTGTATGTGTGTGTGTGTGTGTGTGTGTTCGCGGGGTAGACTGTGTGCACAGGCAGTATGATCACCCTACTGATAGAATTCGCTTAAAGGTTTCAAGATTAAAAAATTCAAGATTCAAATAGGTTTTTATTCATGACTTGTCAAAAAGTCCACAGACTAAAAATGCAAGTTTACATCAAACATACAATCATATAAAAAGCATTCAAAACATAATATGTACATATATATAAAGATAACATAGCAAATGAGAACAAATATTTAACAATGAATAAATGTTTAAATCAAAACATTAAAGTAGTGAAAATAACAACAACAAAAAAAAAAAAAAAAAAAAAGAAATATTGCTAGCCAAAAATGAACAAGTAAAATGTTTTCAGATACGTGAGTTTTAATTAACTGTAACATTGGAAAATTGTGATAAAATGCAATACAAATTCTATTCAGAAGGTATTAAAAAGGGTTAAAAGTATTAAAATTGATGTCTTGTCAGTGTGCTAATCACAAGTGTGATATTAGTACAGTATAATGTATAAACATATTGCACATGAACAATGGAATTCCTTGGGTATTATTGGTCACAGTAAGAATAGCGGATAATTAAAGAATGTTGTACTGTAAAACATCATCAGAAGAGAAAGAGGTGGAGAGAAGGAGGGAGAGACAGAAAGTGAGAGAGAAACAGAGGGGAGGAAGGAGAGACGAAGGGAGAAAGAGGGAGAGGCAGAGAGAGCAAAGAGGGAGAGAGAGAGAGAGAGAGACAGAGACAGAGACAGAGCTGAGAGAGAGGGGATGGGAGTGAAATAGAAATAGAGAGGAAAGACCATAAGTGAAGAAGAGAAAAGGAAATTTGAAAAGTAGCAAGTTCGAATAGAGAAAAGGGATGAGAGAGTGAGACGAAGGATAAAAGTACATGCAATATCAAAATACGAATGAATTGAAGAACCCGCTATGCCAATCATCATGACAGTAAATATTGCACATAATTATATTGCTGAAATACATGACATATATTGGTGTTATTGGTCACAGTAAGAATTACATATAATTATAGAATGTTGTACTTTACAACATCATCATAAGAGAAAAAGGTGGAGAGGAGGAGGGAGGGACAGAAAGTGTGAGAGAGAAACAGAGGGGAGGAAGGATAGACGAAGGGAGAAAGAGGAAGAGGCAGAGAGAGCAAAGAGGGAGAGAGAGAGAGAGACATAGACAGAGACAGAGCTGAGACAGAGGGGATGGGAGTGAAATAGAAATAGAGAGGAAAGACCAGAAGTGAAGAAGAGAAAAGGAAATTTGAAAAGTAGCAAGTTCGAATAGAGAAAAGGGAGGAGAGAGTGAGACGAAGGATAAAAGTACATGCAACATCAAAATATGAATGAATGGAAGAACCTGCTGTGCCAATCATCATGACAGTTAAATATTGCACATAATTATATAATTGCTGAAATACATGACATACAACATACTGATAATTACCTAAGCCTCTATTTATTATTATTCAAGGATCGAGTGAAAGATGGGATGGGGAATTTCGGTACCTCGTAGTTCTCATCTTAATTAAGTGCATTTCGCAGAATGCGGCTACAGTCATTGACTCTGCTCTCAGGCAGGAGATGTCGATGAACCTTAGATTGGAGAAGTGATTCTGCAAATCTTAGAGAAAGGGATGTGCGTCTCTCTTTAAGAGAGGAGACACCAAGATGAGATTGCAGTTCATCATAAGTTCTAGAGTCAGGGTAGGTAATGATCCTGAGAGCTCTCCTCTGAACTCGCTCGATGCTTACAGAGTGGTTGTTTGTGATCCCTGATGTCCAAACAGGTGCTGCAAATTCTAGCTCTGGCCTGATGTACAACATGTACATAGTGGCAAGATCCTTGGTGGTAACACCATTCCTCCGAAGCTTAGTCAGGAGATAAAGTCTTCTGGAAGCATTGGAGATCAAACGGTTGACCTGCCCATCCCATTTGAGATCATCCTGAAGGAAGACCCCAAGGAGCTTAAGGGATGAGACAGCTTCCAGTGTGGTAGAGTTTATGTCAAGAACGATGGGTGGCGGAGGTTGGCAAAGAAATGAAATCTGCATAGCTTTACACTTAGCAGCATTCGGAACAACGTCGTTGTCTTTGCACCATTGGAGCAAGGAGTCTAAATGCGACTGCAATTCAGATGGATGCGTTTTCTTCAAGACCTCCACGATTGTCAAGTCATCCACATATTTCCATCGGTTATCACTTTCAACAGCTGCATCGTTGATAAGGACCAGAAACAGGACTGCCCCGTGAACGCTAATAGGTTTATTGATAGCCATATTTTATGTGTACCATTGGTCCAACCAATTGTATCAGTTAGTTTAGAAAACTTATTCTTTCTAAGTGCATGTTTATACATTCAAAGTGGATAGCAATTGTAAGAGGCGGCGCGCCAATGGTGGGGGGGGGGGGGGGGGGGCAGGGGCCACTTTTTCAGGTACCCCCAAAGTGACTTTTTTTGTATAAAGGACAAGTGCACCTCATTTTTTCATAAGATCCCCTTCACTTTCTCATAAATGTCACTTTTTACCTCTGATAAATGCCGCTTTTCAGTACCCCCTGACCACCTCTGAGAAATGCCCCCTTCACCTCTTATAATTGCCCCTATTCAAATCTGACATGTAGGCGTTATAATTTGACAAGTGCCCTTGTCCCTTTGTAATAATTGCCCCCTCCCCCTCAGATAAGTGTTTCTTTTCTTCATCGATTTGTTCTTTTGTTCATTTGTGATATGTGCCCCTTTTATTTTGATACGTGGCACTTTCCCTTTCTAAAAAGTGCCCCTTTTCCTTCGTCAACTGCCCCTTTTCGTTTGCAATAAGTGTCCCTTTTTTCATCTCTGGTGAGTGTCAATTTTTAGTACCCCCTTACCACCTCTGAGAAGTGCCCCCTTCATCTCTGATAATTGCCCCTATTCAAATCTGACAGGTATGCGGTTTACTTTGACAGGTGCTCCTTTCCCTTTCTAAAAAATGCCCCTTTTCCATCTCATAAATGCCCCCTTTTCACCCCCAATAATTGCCTCTATCAAAACCTGACAGGTGTTCCTTTTCCTTTATAAAAAGCGCCCCCTTTCCTCTCTCATAGGTGCCCTTTTTCACCTCTGATATTTTTGCCCATTTTTACTTTGACTAGTCCCCCTATTCCTTTTTAATAAATGCACTTTTCCTACTGATAAGTCCCCTCTTCTCTTTGTAATGTCACTTTTCACCTCTGATAGGTGCCTCTTTTATTTTGAAACGCGCCCCTTTTCCTTTCTAATAAATACAATATTTCCTTTGGATAAGTGCCCCTTTACTTTTTTCTTTCATGTGAGCCCCTTCCCCTTTTCAAAATGATAATGTTTACATCTGATAAATGCCCATTTTAACATCTGATAAATGCCCATTTTAAAATCTGATATATGCTACTTTTCCTTTCTCCATAACATGCACCCCTTATTAAAAGTGAACTAGGGCCCTCTTTTTCCTTAGTTTCCCTAAGCTGGCTCGCATTTTTAGTTGTTATAACCATGTTGCTTATCGATAAAAGTACCTTTTAGTCTGTCTTCATTAGATTGTACTTAAAACTAATCATGTTTTGCTTTTTATCCTCTTTATAAGATGTAATTTTTAGCACTGCGATCTCACAAATCTGCAGACCATCACACCCAACTGCAAAGTATGTTGATTAAGCGGTATATTGTACCACGTAAAGAGAAAAACAAATATTGATATCATCCTTGGTAGTGCACACAGAGAAAATAGGTGTAAATTGACTCCCTATAGGGAGTAACTGCTTGTCGCATAAGTGACACCCCTAGGGTGTAAATTTACTCCCCAATATAGGGAGTAAAAAAATAAAAATAAAAAAAAGTGTAAATTTTGCACCCCAAGGTTATGATTGTACTCCCTTTAAGGAGTGAAATTTGCACCCAATGGTGCTTAATTAAAACCTTTTGGTTCCAATGTCATGAAAAATGGATTTAAAATTACACCAGTGGGGTTGATTTTTATACCCTTTATGATCGATTCCACACCCTGTGCGGAGTAAATCTACACCCTTCTTATGCACAGCATCAACCAATTGATCATCCCTCATGCAATCCATCATCCATGCTTCGTAATCATCTAACAGTCACTGATTCTCACCCTTTTGTCTACGTTTCACTGCTCTAAAGAAATCAGACCAAAATGTCGAGTTATATGTCGAAAGGCTTTAATGCTTACCTAAACAACAGTTAGTATGATCTCAACACAAGTGCAGACTGTAAGAACTAACTTATGGCTGGACGTATCGGTTCAAATGTAATGGAAATACGTAAATACACAAGCCTTACCGAATATCTTCCCTTTATTTACACGTATAAGAAGACAATAATGTAACAGTTAGTAAAACAACACTTCTGCTAATTTCATTACATTATCAAATATAACCTTCGGTACAACCCTTTATTCTTGATCGGATAACTTTCACACAAATAATATGCCCAAATGAAACATGATAATTCCCCTAACACCCTAACTAATTTTCCTTCATTTGGCAGTACCTATATCGACACGATGCGCCATTGCTGTAGCGCATGCGCATATGCACTGACCAATCAGAGCTCGTCTGACTAAAATAGGGTGTAAAATTACATCCCTCAAATATACACCCTTGCGTATTTCCGTGTTTTACTCCCTAAAAGGTGTAATAGGGGGCGCCCTATTTTTCCAATTTCGTTTTACTCCCCAAGAACACCTTTATTTCTGTGTGTGTGTGTAAGCACACTCATGACGATGTAGGGGTTCTGTGTAAAGAAAAATCTTCAGCACGATTGAGCCAATTTCTTTTCATGTTGATCATTTCAAAACTACACATTAAACATCAATTCTTATGTACGACACAATAAAACAACTACTATTCACAAAACCACCACCACCAACATTACCACCACCACCTCCACTACAACCCCTGCCACCTCTTTCCCTTTTGATATAGTCCATCACCTTTACGGACAAGCGGAACGGAAGTAGTATCGTTACACACAATACAACTAAGCAAAGCACGTGTTCTGATCATGTATAATATTAACTGCTACTGACATTTATTGTTAACAATGAAATACCATTTCATCTGTCTCTGTTTATTGTTTGGAAAGTGTGTGACATTATCAGTTTATGTGTAGACTGACATGGAAACCAAATATTGGCTAAAGTGAAAAGAGGCTTTGGACTCTCTGTCATCTTATCTCTCAGATTATTGTTTTGAGTCAATTCCTTGGCTAAGTTAAAAACATAATATGGGGCTTCCCCGCACGAACTGGCGTGAAACTAAACTTTGCTATCTTTTGAATACAGTTTAATAAGGTTTTAACAACTTTATTTGAAGTATGTCGAACCTCAAAGAACGATATTATGGGCAACAACATAAAACAAGGAGAGTTCTGTCTTGGACAAGGATCTCCTTCCTTATTTTCTAAACCAAATGATGTTTCATGTATCTTACGAATGATAATTCTGTTGATTTTTCTGATGAATAACTCATATTAACTTATCTTGACATCATAGCGCACGCTTTTATCAGATCATTATTGAAGGTGTTTTGTGACTACTTTTGATTTTTAAGTATGGTACCCCCACCTCCGTTTCATACAAAGAATAAGTAAAACTGTAGGAGTAAATGTAACTAAAGCGCTTTTTCTTCCATAGTAATTATGAATCCTTTGAGTCTTTGCAACTTTTGAAATATTTTTTTCATGCTGATATATTGTTACGGACATTTCACGTTTATAATTCACCAATTACAACCATAGCTTTGATTCTATAATATTATGATCTTTTCACAAGTATTTATGCTTGGGTGATCTTGAGAGGGCGGCAATCCTCTTCTTGTTGGTATCCAACAGCTTAGCTCACTGGAAAAAGAAACGGTATCAGATAAACAAATCAAATTAACGAAAGAAAGAAAGAAAATAACGAAAACGTTTAAAACAAGAACAAAAGTAGGTGGCTACATGTACTTGTATCGCTTTTATGCCCCCCCCCCCCCCTCAGTGCTCCTATATCACATAGCCTACAGTGATAACCCAATCATAGCCCAGCGGCTAAACTGTGTAGCGCTCTACCTTATCAGATACCCGATAGTAACGCCTTGGTAAAGTATGACAAATGTAGACTAATGTCTTGCAAAAGGATGTTGGTGACGGTTGTGAATTGGACCATCAACTTTTTGATAAAAATTAAAGTAAGCGAATGAACTTCGAACTTTCGAGAAATGTTGTTCCCCTTGAATTGTCATTAATCAATTTTCTGTTTACTTAACGTCCTTCCAAAACAATTTGGAAAGGAGTGTGTGGGGGTGGGGTGGGGCTGGGGTCATACTGGCTATGAAAGAAAGTATATAACTAAAGAAGAAATGACATCAGAAAATCTTTAATTAACAAAAAGAATCAAAATAATATCAAAATCTGCAACTTACTTTTGCACAAGTTGTCAGAACATCCGCCAAGGTAGCCGTTTGGGCAGCGGCTACAAGACGTCCCTTCTTCGTATGGTCGTTCTCCTCTGTAGTTACCTCTAAAATGAAATGATGATAAGCTGTTCGATAATTTTTCAGTTTTTATATTTGATTACAACCATGGTATACCTTAATTTAATTGTAATATGGAGGGAGTAGTAAATAAACATATTACTTTGAGGGGGATAGAAATCGAATATGCCATGCACTGAGAGGCTCTGGTATCCTCTAAGGTGATTAGCATGGTATTTTTTTCTGGGGGTGCAACCCAGAAGGATAAGTAATTCAGTAGACCAGTGTATTTGGGCTTTACCTTAAGATGACGGATAACAAAAAATGTAACCATAGATCTACTACTTATATTCGAGTTTCTGATCAACCTATAGTACCCTCGGTGACGTGAAGGTTACCATTTTGATTCGGGGCTGCGCTCCTCTTTGAAATAGTCGTAGTCACGTCACCTTGGGAACCGTAGTTCAAGCCAGACGCTCTCAACTCAGTATAATTATATTTGTATACTATTGTCCGATGTGAACTGAAAACTGTGCTGTGCCCCGAAAAACAGCCTAAAGAAATGAATGAGAGGAAAATAACTGATCAAATTATAATTGTATTACATGTATATACTGTGTAATGGCAACAACTATATCATACCCGGGCCCATAGTGGCAGACCAGATAATCAAATCGAGTACAGCTAGTCCAGCCGCATCCAATGAACTGAGTTTCAGCCCAAACGAGCTAAACAGGGGAGAGGAAGAAAGAAAGAAAGAGAGAGAGAGAGATAAATATAATGATACACAGTAACATAATTATGAATAAGCAGCGATTTAAAGAGTATAAGAGACAACAGAAATAATGGGAGAGAAAAAACATACATGTATATATTAAAATGAACTTTTCGAGGCAACTGTCAACTGTACAATAATTTCCTTTCTCCTGATTTAATATCAACTGCTTTGAGAGGCACGATTAAAATTATTGCCCAATGTGATCTCGAATTATACTGTGTCCCGAGACGAAGTCCAGCGGCAGGTACGTTCTCGAAATAACAGAGGAGCTATATCAGTCATTAAGCAGAAATTAAAACATGCGATGACAGAGTTGAAGGAAAAAGTCAAACTGCAAGTCGTTCTTTTCAAAGATTTTTTATTTCAATCAACACTCGGCATGTTTAGATACATGTGTATATAACTATATTTCTTTCTACCACCCCCGGATAACCACCCCCGGATAACCACCCCCAGTCAACTACCCCAGTTGTTCAGGGGGTAGGTGTCCTAGAACCTTCTTTTTCTAATGTATTGTTGTAACACTTTCAGGTCAATGGGGGGGGGGGCGAACCCTACTTGTTGTGAAAATAGCATGTGAAACATTTCGTAAAGAAATTTTTTCGATTGCCAATACTACAAGCAAAAATGTATTAGTCGGTGGGTTGTGAGGGTAATTCTTAAACCGTGCCTGGCCTTCTTGAAATCATAAATCGAGCTTGAGAAAATTCTATATCCGAAAAATGTATGTTTACCTCCCCCCCCCCCCCCTACACACACACACACACACACATACACGCACGCACACACACATGCGCGCAAAAACCTGGTTCGACCCCTGAATGATGTTAAACTATAGTGGACCCTTTCCTATTTTGTTTCTAATACTACACATGAATGCATGTTTCATACCTGGGTATAATGGCCACAAACATGGTTTCCTTCACACGTGGCGTCGGCATAATTGTAGAACTCCTTTTCGGCGTACCATGAATCTATTAAGGAGAGCATGGTAAAGCTTGATCCTATCGCAATGTTCTGGCCAACCCAATCCCATTGTTCCGTCTTGCGATTCTTGTCTGGGTTGTGCTCGGCGAATTTGCATTGGTCGGCCCAGTCCTGCGCATGCTTCGCTATTTCGTCGTTCCATTGCTGGTGGATTGAAAACAAAATATTCTGATTCTATATAATATTGTTAATTCTGATTTTGTTTAAGAAAAAAAAAGAACTGGGATCCGGCGAACAAGTATTTACCCTTTTTATGGTATACACACAAAGAAATATTTGGGTAATCTTACTCAAATAGGCAAATAAACTTTGACACTATAGTGACACACTTAACTGAATGCATTAACTCATTGAATTGAGATTAATAACGCACAGGAATGAGTTTTGTTAATTTGACATTACGGTGACATGGCAAATGAGTATTTTAAATTTGTGAGTTATTTAACCTAATGTTGTGAGTAAATCGCTCCCACTCAACTAGTGAGTAATGCTTCAATTGTCTCAATCAGTCAGGTTATATTGCCGTTCTTACGGCCCTTTTTCTGCCGCTGGTCCTTTCCGGCCGCGCGGGAGCCAGTCACGAGATCCTCGCCAGGGCTCTCGGCAGTGGTGCCGTCAGTGGTGCCGGTCACGGTAGCGTCAAAACCATGAATTTCCATGTCGAGAAATACGATAAAAAACCACCAAGATGATTCACAAAAGTACAAAATCGACGTGTAGTAATAAAGACCGAGGTCCAATCAAAATTTCGCTATTTTGAACAGTGACAGACTATGAAAAGGTGAGTTTGTTATAGCTTTGTTTGAGGTAAAGTAATATGATACACTCTTTTGAGACATCATGATTCTTTGTAAGCAATAATTAATATGTCCATGCATGGGTGTCGATCTGTAATTGATACCTATTATTTAGGGGGATGATCTATTCATTCATCCCCCTGAACAATAGGTATTACGTAAGGATCGACACCCATGTGTCCATGAGCGCAGAAATGTATACAAAATGCACCGCCGTTCTACACATCGCCCCATATACAGTGCGTCCCAGAAAAAATAACTTAATCACAATTATAATTAATAAATGACACATATTTGAAAAGCTTAGATCCTCTTCTTTCATTTGATGCAACTCATATGATACATATTTCACGCATTAGTGATTAAAAGCAATTTGAAGAGAGGAAACCAAAAAGTCATTTGGCGGGCGGTATCTGAATTTCAAGGAGAAAATCATATGTCTTGAAAGTTCAAATTTGCCTTTTCATATGACACCTCAATCAGGATAAATGAGCCGGGAATAACAAAGTTCTGTTTGTTTAAAAAAATGCTTGCATTTCCATAATTTGATCAAACGAGTTCGTTTTCACTGGCTGCCTGCTGTATCAACAAACATAGTTGACAAAAAACTTAACTCCGTTTTGTTGAAGATCAGCCATGCATCAGGTCTTTCGTCTTCTTTGTGGATGGCTGATCGTCAACGAAACCATGGACCTATTACGGATGGACATTCATCGTTTTATTAACGAATTCATTATGATTGTCTCCGTCAATGTCGTCTCAATAACATTTCGTACACGTTTCTTCCCTTTGGTCTCATCGTGGTCGCCGGCAAAAAAGCTGGGACAGAATCAAGATAGTGATTTTACACATGTTAATCTACATACCTAATAATTAATAATAATTACCTAATTAACTAATAATTACTCGCCTAAATCATGGCAAATAGATGTGCAGTTCTGGCTTATAATCGGAAATTGTTGTTCCGTGTACTGTACATGTAGTTTATTTTGAAAAACATGTTGATATTACCAGATAGAGGTTATTTTTGAATTTTTTGGTTGTGATTTAAAATCCCGTTTCCCCCTATTTCCTCATAATATTCCAGAGTTACAACGCACAGGGCTGATACAGATCATGGCCTTCTAATTGTTGTATAAGGTCATAGGTGTGTGCGAAAGTTTGCGAATCAGTAATACTACATTTCATATCACCAAAATCGTCTGCTTTTCAACTTTGCTGCTCCCCATTAAGGATGCTTTTATTTAAGACACACTCTTATGCCTCAGTCACACCTTTGCGTATTGGGCTTGCGTATTGCTGCGTATTGCCCGAACGCAGACATAGGCAGTCATACCCAATAAAGCGCAATGAAACGTGCTCACTGCGTACTCAATACGCAGACTAGCGCAAAGGCCTGCGTTTGCCGCTCGCTAGTTTTAAAATTGTCTAAACTATCGCAAGCAAACGCAGAGTTAAATCATCTACGAGCGGATACGAGTGGCAACCAGTGAATGCGAGCAACAGCGAGTGGCTTAGCGCAAGTATACGCAACCATACGCACCTCTTTTTTTTTGGAGCGCGTGTCACTGCCTATAGCTGCGTTCCCTGCACGATTTACCTCGCAAGAGCTCGTTGTCGTTCGCATGATTGCGCGTATTGTTGCGCTGTTGCTCGCCTACCACTCGCAGCAGCAAGAACTGTTGCAATTGCCGATCGCTACGCTGCGAGTCTAGCTCGTACGCCGTTCGCTTTAGCTCTCTCTCAATGCTAGCACCAACCATCGTCGCTGCGCTACATAACGTTAATAAATAAACATCATTTGTCTCTGCTTCTTCCAGCTGAACCAAAAGCTTAAGCTTTTGCGAGGCAGAGCTCTGCTCCAGGGCCATTTTTTCATTAGATTGATTTTTCTTTTAGATGTAGACTCGTCAGAAGCCCGTTGAATGACTTTTATTTATACGCCGTCGCAGCCCAAGCGAGCTGGTACGCTGTAGAGCGAGCTGGCACGCAGCAGTACGAACAGCAGACGAGCTAAAGCGAGTGAACACGCAGTGAGACGTAACGAGACGTACTGGTGCGAGCGGCTAGCAAGCAGCAAACGAGCAAAGAACCAGTACGCAACGTGGCGAGCAAACTGCGTATTGAATCGTACTGCTATGAGCAACAGCGAGCTATAGCGTGGTCATAGGCAACCGTAGGCAGTCTTAGTACGAGCGGCATACGAGCTGCCTACGAGATAGATACGCAATAGTGTGACTGCTACCTTCAAATTTGCCGCGTATTGCTGGGAACGGCTGCGTATTGATATACCCCGTACAGCGCAGCAATACGCAGCATCATACGCAAAGGTGTGACTGAGGCATAACAGAGCACACCATCCAAACAAAGCCCAAGAGAGGGAAACTGCTCCTTTGTCAATGACCGAAAATGCTTACGCAGTCGTTATTGTTAAAACAGCTGAATGGTCTCATTAAGATGCACATAATCAGAAGGCGGCGACTATCATTGGATCAAAGAAAGAATCACTTTGAATGTCCATCCGTAATAATTACATGAGCTCATCAATCATAAACAGTGATGGACGTTGGGCACAATACGGCGCAAGTTTCTTTGTTGGGCAATCAAATAATGTGAGTTAGTTGAAGTGGCAGATGGATATTATTCCATGTGTATAGTTGGTTTAATGCCTCGTTTGATGCTCATAGAAAATTGAAATTGATTATGATTTATTTAAGGTACTTTCCGATACTTCCAACCCCTGGAATGGTTAGAACTGTGATTTGTTAATGCACAGGTTTCAACGGTTTCCATTTTCATAATTTCATAGTTTCAGTGGTTCGTTTAAAACCATCTCTTGGTCTTGTGGTACAGTTCAAGTTCAAGTTTATTTGTCTTTCTTCCAACATTAATGTAATACGATTTAGCACATTTATAACATGTCGAGTATATAAAAGGAACAGTTGTGAGGATCAAGTTCATATAATGCATTTAAGTGAGAAAAAAATAACGAGGAGACCTAATTAAAGCTTAGCTTGTAGAGGTCAGGTCCCTCAAAACAAAAACAGCATTTATTGCTGACGTTGACATTTCTCACGTAGGTTCAATGTTTGTAAAAATGCAAACACTGACTCTCTGAAAATGATAACGTCATTAGAAATTCATAGTTTACTTGGGGTGTTGCTAGCACTTGATATTAAAGGGTGTTCAATGGGAGCAAATGACAATGATTCCTAAAATCTTAAAATAATCGACAAGGGTATTGGAGGGGAAAGGGTGTCGTGTATAACATAAATGAGTGTCGTACAAGAACCCGATTTTCATATGATTCTTCTTCTTATAATTATTTTAATCATTATTATATCATTTTTTTTCACTATCATGACGTTATCATCATCACCTACTGTTCTGCCATCCACGTTTACAATATTTGACAGTCTGAGAAATCATGTCATTGTGTCATCCTATTACTTTCTTGGTCTGTCTCATGGTCTCCTCTTTCCATCTTTGTGTAAATAAGGCTTACCTCGTCTGTTGTTGTTTGTGCGTGCTCGTTGTTTTTTACATTTAGAATTGTGGAGGAGGGTCACACCCCTCCATTTCCTTTTTTAAAAGCGCTTGTGAAGCAACCTAATGCTACTGCACGTATCTTTACATTATTATATTATCATATTGCATATTTATTACAAGCCCGTCCATCTGTCTTTAACCCACCATTTTCTAACGTTATCAGATCTACATTGTGTCAACGAAATTCGCAAGTAGATAAAGAAAAATTATCACGAAACAAAAAAAAATGATGCTATCATCAGATCATACTGTATCAACAGAAATGAAAAATTCGATGGATAGTTTGTGAGTTATCTCATTCGAGAGAAGGTGTCGTACCAGCACACACACACACACACACCCGCGCTCACTCTTCGTCTCAAGATGATTCGTGCATCATGTTTCCTGCTTCTAGCCGTAGTCTCTCTGGGCCTAGCCCAGGAGCCGAAGGGTATGCTGGCTGGGGTATTGTTTGCACCCTCCGAGGGTCGTTCCAAGAGGGATGTGTCCGTGCAGGGACTGACAGAGGCAGAGAAATCAAACCTCCTGGCCCGACACAACATGCATCGCGGTGATGTGTCTCCTTCTGCATCCAACATGGTCGTACTTGTAAGTTGAATGCCTACCAGCTCTTAACCACGTAGGACTAGTTCACACCCAAAGTTTCTTCTCGTTTAATAACTGATGACCTATTCTAAGTTTAATTAGTGTCCATGTTGCTGTGTATTGTCTATCCTTTATTGCATGTCATATGTCTTTCACTTGTGCAGGGTCAAGTTCCATCTGGTTGGATAATGCATAGACCTACCACCCCTATGGTGAATCGCAAGGCTCACCATTTTCTATATCTACAATGTGTCTCAAAAGAATTCACAATTGGCATAAGTCGCCCCAAATTGATAATAATAATAATAATCATCATTTAAAGTCCACTCCAAATTTTATTAAATCGAAAATGGAAATTCTTTTTGCCCAATTGATCGTGAGCCCGGCAGCCACTAAGCAGCGCCAGATCGACGTTGCCCCTATCCCCTGATTGTTGAACGCCAAACGAGGTAGCAGCAACTCCCGTCTTTTATTTTTAACGTCTTTTTGGTATGTTGATAATACTTTCTAATCAATCAGCAATGGAACGACGAAATAGCCAAGGATGCTCAGGACTGGGCCAACACCTGCATCTGGGACCACAACCCAAGTGAAGATCGTGAGACAGACCAATGGGAGTGGGTTGGCCAGAACCTGGCCAAGGGGTACGGCTATACCATGTACCACTACGTAGATTCGTGGAACGAAGAGAAGGAGTATTACAATTACAACAGGGACACATGTAAGACAGGCGAATCTTGTGGTCATTATACTCAGGTATGAAACGTACAAATGCCTAATTAGCATACCCGGGGGGGGGGGGGCTAAATGCCCTTTCTGGAATTTTGTCGTTGTTTGTGATTAATGATTTCGGTTAACCTTTTCTTTACCGCAATAATTCCAACGGCTCTCTCCATTCACTCGGCAAACGTTCGAGATTTGATATATTAGTTATGTGTTCTAACAACATCAGAATGGAATAACATTTTTTATTAATTTCCATTGTTACAACACTAAAAAGGATTTATAATAACAAATACATGTGGAATAAGAAAGAAACATGGAATTGACTTCAGTTTGATATGGTACAGTTATATCTCCTATCGTGTACAATGGATACAGAGTTGGTTTGAAATCAACAGCTTCCTAAGTTTTTGAAATAAAAAGGGCGCAGATTTTCTTCAAACCCTAAAATTGCACGTTTGTTATGTTATTTCATCAACATGGGGGGGGGGGGGGGTGGTCTCTACAACCCCCACCCGATCCACCAGAGGATGTTATCATAAGAAGTTAGAAACAAATCTCATAAATAGCATCGTGTTATCGATCTGGACATGATGAGGGTTGATTGATATTGTTGGAACTTCCTTTGTTGTTTTGTAAAGATTGATTCGCAGTTAGACTTCATTTCCTTTAACTCTGCCATCCCATGTCTTAATTTTTATTGTAGATGAGTCGTAGCCATAGAGATATATTACTAACTTATCTCTATGGTCGTAGCACACTAGGAAGAATTTCAGGGTTGTTATACCGGTATATATGGTATAATGTAGTATGTATCATGCGTAAGTGAGTTATATTGTATAGTAGCTTCACTTTAATATTATTCAAATTTCATTTTTGTCTCTCCCATTCTGCCATTGTCTCTCTACCCCCCCCCTCTCTCTCTCTCCCATCCATTTATTCATTACCCACACTCTCTTTGTTACCCTCCTCTTTTTATCACTCTCTACCACTCTCTCTTCTCTTCTCTTCCCTTATCTTCTTTTCTCTCCCTCTCTGTTTGCCTCCCCATCCTATATCTCTATTTTAGGTCGCATGGGCAGAAACTCAATTCATTGGATGCGGCTGGAATAAATGTGGAAAGTATGATCATCTGGTCTGCCACTATGGCCCTGGGTATGATATAGTATAGTATTAATGACTGCTTTGAGAGAAATAAAATTATGACACCACCTTGGCCTTTCTCTTGTTTATCTGCACGGTTGTTTTTTATGAGTGTTTCTTTGAGAGTAGACTAGATCTAGATTCTAGTCTAAGCAAGATATTTTTACAATTTTAGGGGTGGGCCGGCCCTGTGGGGAATATGGAGAAAAACCTGCGCTTTCATATGACACCTCACTTATTGAGAATCACCTTCAGGATCACGAGCAATATTAGTTTGAATCTCTGGTAATTAAAACATCGACCAATCTAGCATGATCGAGTGCGCAATGGCCAATGGAAATGCATAGGGATGTGTGTAATCTCTACGGGAAGGATCTGCATCTGTCCGTGTGACGTACAAATCACTACAATCACCAGCATCTGGTTGTCGCGTACTAGAATCTAGATCTAGGCCTACTGAAAAAAAACTATGGAAGATTTCACGTACCCTTTTTGGTGTTCTTGCTGTCAGCATGTCTCGCATTTGATCCTCATCCAGAAGTTGAAATCTTGGGAGAGTTTCTACAGCCATTTTTGCCTTGTTTGAATCGAGATATATTGCCGTACTAAAAATGCCGACCAATTCTTCGCACACGTACGGTATCCGCGATCGCTCAAACCATTTTTTAACATGTAAACCTATGGGTAACCATGGTTACTGGGATTTTAGAACTATTTTTTAGAACTATTTTCCCGGTAACCATGGTAACTGGGATTTTAGAACTATTTTAACCATGGTTACTGGGAATTTTACAGGAATAGTTGAAGTTTATGAATGCAATTTCGACCAATCAGATGGCTGGATTTCTAATCCAGCCATCTGATTGGTCGAAATTGCATTCATAAACTTCAACTATTCCTGTAAAATTCCCAGTAACCATGGTTAAAATAGTTCTAAAATCCCAGTAACCATGGTTACCGGGAAAATAGTTCAGTCTCCATGGTTACCCATAGGTTTACATGTTAAAAAATGGTTTGAGCGATCGAGGATACCGTACGTGTGCGAAGAATTGGTCGGTATTTTCATACAAGACAAGACAATTCCAAACAAGACAAAAATGGATAAAGAAACTGTCCCAAGATTTCAACTTATCAAATGCAAGACTCGCTGACAGCAAGAACAACAAAAAGGGTACGTAAAATTATCCATAAACATGTTCGTTTAGTTGCTGAAAATGGAGTACCAGCATATAGACGTAGACGAAAATAGATCTAATACTTATAATAGTCAGGGTGTCTGATCGCGCACCCGATGTTGTGTGCTATATTCTTCCCATAGAGATTACACGCAATGCAGTCTCTATGCAGTCTACGTGCATTGCGCGACCATGCAAAAAAAGTCAAGTTTTTTTCTTTCAATTCGAGATTCAAACCTTTATCTGTTGTGATCCTGAAGGTGATACTCAATAAGTGAGGTGTCATATGAAAGCGCAGGTTCTTCTCTCTATTCCCCACAGGGCCGGCCCACCCCCAAAATTGTAAAAATATCTTGCTTAGACTAGAATCTAGATCTAGTCTACTCTCAAAGATACACTCATAAAAAACAACCGTGCAGATAAACTAGAGAAAGGCCAAGGTGGTGTCATTAGTTGACTCTTTTGTTTTCGGCATATAAAAGTATTAATGACTGCTTTAATATTCGAGAAATAGTTGTTTTTATACGCTCTCGGGAAGGCACGCCTCGGGCAATAGCACAATTCTAACCTTCCCTTGAGCGTATAAAAACAACTATTTCTCTCAAAGCAGTCATTAATACTATAATATTACATAATATATATTATTTAAAAACCCATCCACTCCTTGGTACTCCTCGGGTAATAGAGATAAACATCCCCCTCAAAGAAATTAATATTTTATACTACTCTGTCCCTATATGATGATTCAAAAGTTACCATGGTTGCACAATTCGATAACAACGCAAAATAATCAAATGAAAAAATAACGGAATTTGTACACAGTAAATATCCATATCTCTGCTTCTTCTACTATGCTATTTTAGAGGTAACTACAGAGGAGAACGACCATACGAAGAAGGGACGTCTTGTAGCGATTGCCCTTGGGGCTACCGTGGCGGATGTTCTGACAAGCTGTGCAAAAGTAAGTTGGTGATTGTAATGATATTCTGATTTTTTTAATTAAGATTTTCTTGTGATATATACATTTTTTAAAACTACTTTTAGTTACAAACTTTTCATTCCTACCCTGAATAACCTCCACCCCGAAATACAAGTACATATAGCCACCTACTATTCGTTTTTTTAAATAATTTGTAATCGTTCTTTTTTTTTCTTTCGTTCATTATTCCAGTGAGTTAAACTGATGGATGACAACGGGAAGAGGTTTGCCGCCCTCTCACGATCACCCGAAGGATCTATATTGGTGAAAATCACAATGAATGAACAGTGATAAAAGATTATAATTATACATGTATAATCAAATCCATGGTTGCATCGAATGAATGGATATAAGGATGTCTTGTCCTCCTTAAGCTATTATTTAATCCTTATCTGAGATCAGAAAACTAAATAGAATCAGTTATATTGTTTCTTTTGATTGTGAGTTCGTTTAACTACTTGCTTTTAATCTATAACAAGATCAACAAGTAAAATATTGCAAAAGCTGGAAGTACTCAAAGGAATCATATTTATGAAAGATAAACCGCTTCAGTTGTATTTACACTCTCTGTTCTAACTAGTTTTGTTGTATCAAATGGAGGAAGAGGGATACCATGCTTTAAATCATAAATAATTGCAAAACACCTTCAGTATAAAGATCTGATGAAGACGAGCGCTTTCATGTTAAGATAAGCTAACATGAGTCATTGGTTGGAAACTTCAACAGAAATATCATTAATAAGATACATGAACCATCCTTTGGTTTAAAAAAGAAGGAATGACGTCATTTTCCAAGACAGAACTCCCTTTATCTTTGTTTATGACCAATATCTCTCTGTTTGAGGTTCGACATACTTTTGAATAAAGTTGATAAAACCTTATTAAACTGAATTCAAAAGATAATCAAAGTAAGGTACAGCGCCAATTCGTGCAGACAAGCCATGTATTATGTTGTTACTCAAAATGACGTTGACTCAAAACAATAATCTTGGAGATAACATTCCATAGAGTCCAACACCTCTTTCCAATTTAGCCAATATTTTGTTTTCATGTCAGTCTGCACACAAATTGTTAATTTAAAACACCGATTGATAAAGAGTGATAAATAAAATGATATTAGATTGTTAACAATAAACTTCAGCTGCAATTAATGATCAGAAACGCTAGCTTTATTTAGTTGTATTTGTGTAACTTAAAATACGATTTCCGTCCTGATTGTCCGCACAGGGCGGCTGCCACGTAAAATGGACTGCAACAAAAGGAACAGAGGCGGTGGTGGTGGTTTTGGTTGAGGTGGAGGTGGTGGTGGTGGTGGTGGTGGCGGTAAGGGTAGTATAATAGGTGGTGATGGTGGTGATGGCTTTGGTGGTGGTGATAAAAGTGGTGGTGGTGGTGGTGGTGGTGATGGTGGTGATGGTGGTGATGGTGATGGTCGCAGTTGTTGTTGTGGTGGTAGTAGTGGTGATGATGGTGGTAATGTTGGTTGTGATGGTTATGTCAATAGTAGTTGTTTTATCATGTCGCACATAATGCTTGATGTATACTGTGCAGTTTTGAAATGATCACAATGAACAGAAATTGACTCAACCTTGCTGAAGATTTCTCTGTTTACAATGGTATATGGTCTACATAAAAAAAAGGTTAATTTCTTTTTTTAGAATTCGAATGATATGGCATATCAGGATCAATTCCTTTCAGGAGACATTTCTACTACGATGTTCCTCCTAACTGATATAAAAAAAACTGACAAAAGCTTACAAATTATTTTACATCTTCACCAGAACTCCACCTTCACGTATTCCGACCTGTGTGCATGTACATGTATGTGGTTGTATGGGGCCGTTTTATTCAAACTGGCGTGTTATTGACATGGTGTACGAACACATAATAATACTCCTTTATTGGATATGGTTGACCTTTAAATTCATCGTTGACTGCTAGAATCTAACACTTTCTACGTAAGTTCAAATGAAAATGTTGATTCAACTTGTTTACAGAATACAAAATGAATTAATAATAAAAAAAAAAGTGAATACAATGAAAAAAATGAAATGAATAAATAAACAAATGAATGAATAAATAAATAAATAAATAAGGATAACGAAAGAAAGAAAGAAAGAAAGGAAGAAAGAAAAAAATAGATCAATAAATGATAAATGAAATAAAACACCAATTTGGCTCTAAAAACAAGCACTAAGAAAGTAAGAGGGCGTCGGAATATAGCATTGATAGTGATGAAACCAAATAACTTTCACCTTTCATCACATTCTATCAGGTAATCATCTCATTAAACGAAGCACATAGACCTATCCTTGTCCAGGGTATTGCGAATTGCACTTTTCAAGCCTGGCTCCTAGAATCATTATTCATCCGGGGCCTCCTGCTCCTGAGGAGAGGCAATATTTGCACTCAAATCGATGTCCCGACTCAGATTACCTCGTCTCCTGCCTCCGCTCAAATAAAACGACGACAGTTTACGTCATGGTCGTACTCCAGTCAATAATCAATTTGTTCCGTATATGGGTGTCCTATTGTTACGCATGAGCTTTGAGACAGAGGGCTAACATATCCAGCGTTCCGCTTGCTGCTTCAGAACAATCTCGTTTATATCTGCACATGCACGGCTGCGTAAGGGGGAGGAGATATTATCCCTGTAGCATCGTCCTAGGACGTGTATGCATTACTACAATTTAAAAAGCAGACTCTACAACACCTTTCGTACCTCAAAAGATATTGCCCTTCGCATTGAACAGCGCTTTCTAAGATAAATTGATCGAAGGTTGCGATTTTAAAGTTGAGGGGTAGTTCCGATTGAGACATTTCAAGTGCGACATCATGCTTGACACATACGCGCCGTTCGTGGCGGCCTACTGGTCGCAACTACTCGCCGTCGTCGTCGGATTCGTGGTCGCAAGCTTTGTTCGTCCATCCCGTGATCGCGATGGATCCGATTCATCCAGAACGGGAAAGAACACTCTCAGAGAAAATAACAACATTGCTCAACCGCCTTTGGCGAATGGCGACATCGACCGCCTTGTCGATAACCAGACAAAACTCGAGTCATGTGAACCGAATGATGCAGGCGATACTGAGGGTGAGAAATGTGTTCAGTTCTTGCTTACCGAATGTTTTAGAGTCATTTTTTTAATATTGTTTACAAATTAAGTCAATGTGAAGATGTAAATCCACATAAATATGACACGAGAGTTCAATATAATTGTAATTGTTTTGAATGTATAAATATTTATCAATAGCATACATCATCATTACATTTAACCAATGATTAGAACATTTGATCATTTATTTAAATTGTATATAAAATTGACATGTATATGCTTGGGAACATGAGTATTTTATATTATACGAGGTCAAATTATACTTTGCAATTACATTACGTTTGCTTAGTGTAAATTTCATTGACCAAGAAAAAGGAGAGAGAGGGGAAAAAAGATTTAGAGGGGTGATATCGAAAGAGAGATGGATTTGTGACTCCTCAGGCATGTGTCAGGAATCATCAGGGAGGTAGACAGAGACAGGTGAGTCAAGCATCTTCGTAGTAATAAAAGCAGGTAAGATTTGATACGAGTATAAGAAAAACATTACAAAATTATTCAACGTTTGTCTCATTTAAGACCTTAGTGTAGAGTTTCATGAAATGATATTCTTCAATTGTCTCCAAAATAATAAGTTATCGTCTGACATAAAGAGGCTAGATATGTCAAGAAAAGATGAGGGTTAATGATAACCTGATAAATTTTCTTGAATTTGAAAAAAAAAGGAGTTGAAGTTTGATCTTTCTGAACAGAAGTATCAAGGTAGTGACTCTTAGGACAACATTGCGTGGCCTATCGTAAATATGAATAGAGTCCTTGAAAATATATACTGATAACAATGTACACAATCATCTCCGATCAAAGTCTTGAATAGTTTTGACGTACCTTCTGCTAGTGCTATACTACTGCCCCCGTGGTATTTATAGGAAAAACATAAGCTAACGTGGAGTATAGTTCATAGGGTGCTCGTCATATTTGCGTTATCAGCATAATTAAACTGCAGAATAAACGGACTGACACTTGAGGGATGACAAATATAAAAATAGAACCTTGATATCGCGGTTTGTTTGCTCTGATACGTTCTAATTTGGCTCACCATTACAATATCGTACATATTATATTTTTTTGTATTATGTTGACGCCTTCCACTCAATTGCAGGATGCATTACAAAATATTATGTAAAGATGTAAATCCGGTTTATTTCTACACTTGGCAGGTATCACAGTTGTCAAAAACATTTCAGCTAGCGTTTCTCCTTTGTTAAGCATAATAATTATGGTAGTAAAAGTGTATAGATGACGATATTTAGAACAATGGTATTTTTTTTAAATGATTGGGATTGGGTATCGGTGTTTGAGTTCTGGCGTATTATAGGCCTGCGTTGTCTGTTAAAACTGAAAAATAATAAGTGAGTTCTCTTTTATATTCCCATCAAAGCGGCAATGTCGCATACAAATAATGCTGAAATGGCCTCCTTTTCGAAATATGACGGAAAAAACAGAGAATAATTTTACTCAGAATTTGGATTACACATGTTTTAGTTGCCCTAAACACTCAAACATGTGTGATGGACGTGCCTGTGATTTTCCGCTAGATGTGATAAATTTGTTTAAATATGATGACACCAACACCTTGCAATCTAAAACTATTCCTGCATAATAAGCCATTCCCAAGTACCCTCGAGACAATCATTTTACTATGCAATTGCGGTACTCTACTTTACTGTGAATCACTTTTATCTGCAAGTTCAAGTGGTGTCATGGGATTGGAATAGTTCTAGCGGGTTTTTAATGATTATCCATTATTCAATTTGCATTGGACTCAGTCAATCTTTGGTGTCAACATCACAGGGTAATACATTGCGGCTTCTATCGATCAGTGTTCTCTCTCCCTCTCTCTCTCTCTCTCTCTCCCTCCCCTCTCTCTCTCTCTTCTTGCTTGCTTGATTATAATTGAATTTTTGTCTCGAAAAATATCAATTTGGTGCTATTGTGCACATCTCATTCAAGCTTTCTTTTAATACGACGCCACTAAGTCTATTTAAAAAGACGTTAACCAAAGTCACACGGAAGTTAGTTGTGAAATCAATCATTTCTTCTGCTGCATTATTGCCTTCAGAGAATTGGTTCGTAAGTCATAAAATCGTAAGCCTTTTCAAACGCAACTCTATACTCTCCTTAGTTAAATCGAAACTCAACCATGCTAATAAAAATGACAAGATCACTGCTGTTTATAAGTATAATTGGGTGTGACTGATTATGCTGACACAGGTAACGATCGTACATATTTATACTTAGTATACACGAAAATGATTGACGTATATGGGGATAGTAAGCGGCTTGCATACATTGGAACATATTTTAACACACATTCAATAACATTGATAATAAATAATAGTCAAGTTATATTTACCCACGGTATCCACATCAGTATCAATACTGCTATTCTTGTGGGTCATGCAACTATTATATCCCCAGAAATCGCATGGTACCCATTTACACCGGGACGGAGAGTGGCAGCGGATTAATGTATTGTCAAAGGCCTGATGTTTGTGCCGGGGTGGGATTCGAACCTTCAACCCTTGGATTTGGAGTCAAGTGAATGAACCACTTCACTCCGAAACCTCCACAATTGTGCATGTTTAAAAGGGCCTATGTTCACGAGGTTAGAAAATGTACGTATGTGTACATGTTCTTACTACCTACAGTATATGGTATGGATGTACGTTATACTAAGCTTAACAGATATGTATATCTGTTCATGATGAAGTGGTTGATACTTGATACATACAGTCATGATACACAAGACATGTCATTAATCATGTTGCCCAATATATTATACTGTACATCAATTGTCATTCGTATTATTCCATCTGTCACACGTCATGAATAATCATAAAATATTTCCCCGTTTCACACTTTTGTTATGAATAATTGATTTGATTATCTGTTTGAGATGGATTCTAATCACTACGAAAGTATAAACTGATTAGGATAAACCTGACAAAATGACATCAAGACAGGCACGGTTTTAGAAAAATGTAAATAGGCTTGGAGTTCTTGCAGTGACTTTCTACATGTGTCTCGTTTAAAATCATCTAGGAACATATTGGAGGTGGGCTTGGGCTCTCTCCCTGGCTCCCAAAACCAAGACCAAGACCGTATCACACATCACACGTGATCTTTAACATGAACCTTGCAATATTTATCTTGACATACGAACCAACTTGTCTTCTCGCAATGGAATAAGCTTGACATTTCAAACCCCAGTCATAACGCCAAAGCGATTCCAGACTGATCGATTACTCTCCATTAGGGAAATGTATTAGTTTCTTTGGTATGTCGTCGGTCTGGTGTCGGTCTCTTCTGTGTGCCTGGGCCCTGTGGTATTAAACTGGACGCCATTAGGTCCTTGTCTGTGTGAATTTGTCACGAATCTGGAAGGTTATGAAAGATAATAATTTTCTCACGGGTTCTCATCCTTCGGCGAGCTTTAACAAAAGGAGTCTCCAAAAACATCAGCGAAAACACACCTTTTGTGTTCGTAATTGTTGTTTCAAAATTCAAAGTTCACTTTTGACTGTTCGCAAATTTGTCGTCTCCCTTACTTTAATTAACTGAATTATTATGTTTTCGGGAAAGTTTTTCTTAAAGGGTTCTAATTTCAAGTCCATCTGTTAGCACATAATTAGTCGAAAGGAAGATAAATGCGGTTATGTCATCAATTCAACACAAATTCACAGTATTGACATTTATAATGCAATGTATTTTCTAATTTTGGTAAAAAGTTAAAACTGTTGTTCGTTTTTATTTCCTCTGTAAAGGAGCAAAATCTCAATTAATGCATTATAAAGCATCTAAAAGCACATTTTAGGTAGTAGGCTCTAAATCTTAGACAATGCGTCGAGTATTTGAATGGCGTTGACTGTAGTCGAAGGGCCAATAATTGCACAGAAACAAAAATGAAAATGGGAATATAATTTACAAGGTTTCCACGCAGTATTTTTCCAACCCATGCACAACAGACCGTCCAACTGGCACATTGAAATGGTTTTTTTCTTCTTCTCCAGTCCAGTGATGTAGCCACAGTACAGCATCCGCGATCTCTTCATTTGAATGAGGTTACAATAATCATGGTCACACTTTGCTTAGCATGAACGATGATTTCCCTGCACTTCTCGGCTCGATGGTATTATATTCAGTCATCTTTGTCGTGCCCGTAAGCCTCATGTAAATTGAAAAATATTGCGATAAAATATGAAGCATTCACGGCTGTATTGTTTTTTTTGTCACACACACACACAAAAAAAAAAAATCTGGGCTATTTCAATCATAGTACAGATATACATATACAAAAAGCATATCGATATAAAGGAGATGTAATATTGTTGTTAGAAGTGCTTTTCCGGTATCTAACCAACCATAATTTCCGTAAAATGCTTTACCAAATGGCACTTGTATCGCCTTGGTTTTGAACCCGAGGCATGAAGGTTCGGAGATCACTGCTCTACCGGTTCGTTCCAACAAATAATTATTTACATTTTTGTTACAAAACCACTGGTTCTAAAATACAAAACTTGGTGCACATTATTCACCACCAACAATCTATTTAATTTTCATCTTTTGTGTATGTGTATGTGTTTGTAAAATGCTTTGGGACCTATGTCAGTACAATTTAGTCTGGTATAATGCTGACCCTTGCAAACATCTGCAAAAGGGATTTACTAGGTCCCTTTAAGATTGATAGATGGGTTGATGATGTATGCACACATACCTCCCCGGCTATTGATAGTAATGACGTTGTAGTTCAGGCTCATAAGTTCATGTTTATCCTCCGTGTGTATAATTTTGTTTTACCAATGATTGCACTACAGTAGTAGATAGTCATAGCCTATGGAGTAAGGTCTCCTGTACTTTGGGGTTATATCGGTTGTAAAGTCATGACCAGGGCAATACAGATGACTGGATTCACATGATAACGATGAAGAGGAAATGAGAATGAGAGGGAGGTGAACATGAATGCAAAGTAGAAAACAAATGAACAAGGAATGATAGATAATGGGGGGAAATGTTACAATGTTATACGATTAACACCACCAACTCAGATCAAGACTCTGCACACAAAATTATTATAAATAATTTGTTACCATACACCGCTGTTTTTAGTCTAAAACATCACAACAGCATGGATAACTCAAACCCAAGTTTGGAAATGTACGAACATACGTTTTACAATGATAAAATATACAAATGAAAAGAGACAGAGAGAGAGAGAAAAGAGAGAGAGAACAGAGAAGAGAGAGCGAAAGAGAGAGAGAGAGAAAGAGAGAGAGAGAAAGAGAGAGAGAGAGAGAGAGAGAGAGAGTGAAGGAGTGGGGAGAATTAGGGGAGGGGAGGGTATTACCTTTGTCAATGAACCAATAATTTATATTACTCCTTCTCATTGTTTTTCTTGTTCTTGTTCTGTTTCTGGTTCTTGTTCTTCTTATTGTTTTTTCTTCTTATCGTTTTTCTTCTTCTTCTTCTTCCTCTTCCTTTTCCTCCTCCTTCATCTCTTCATCTTCAACCCAGGTAATGATGTGGACGTTGACTGGGAAGCGTTGGCATCTGGAGGGCGGCACATACCTTACAGTTTACCGCGGTATAATGACGATGAGATGACACAGCGGTCAGTTCAGTTTTACCGCGACATGAACCAACGGCGGTCCGTACGACTTTTTTCTACAGATCCCGTTCCAGCAGAGGTCATCGATAATCTTATTAGAACCGCAGGTATGTCCCTGTAAAAGCTATAATCATGATAATGATTAACGAAACTGTACAACGTTTTGCTACATCAAAATATATCAAAAAGGAAGTTAAATCTTTAATTGAATGAATAGGGCATATACCAAATCAATTGTCAATATTATAGGAGTACACATCATCTTTCAAAAGTGTATGGGAGTAGGAATAAATGAGTGAATATAGGTGTAGAAATAATCGTACTGTTACTATTATAATAATAATGATAGGAGCGTGTTTAGTGGTAATTTAATAGTAGTAGTACTAGCAATAGTAGTAGTGGTAGTAGTAACAGTATTAAAACGTAATAACCTATCATATATCATTATACAAAAAACGCCTCTGTTTTCCTTCAGGAACTGGTCCCAGTGGAGCGCACACTGAGCCCTGGACCTTCGTGGCTGTGAAGGATGTCCATCTCAAGGAGCAGATCACAGAGATCATTGAAGCCGAAGAGAAGATCAACTACGAGAAGAGGATGGGTCAAGCCTGGCTGGATGATCTTAAAAGTGTAGGAACTTCCTGGAGGAAGCCATACCTCAAGACAGCTCCTTATCTTATAGTCGTCTTCAAACAGGTAGATGTTAGAGGAGAGTGCAGGTTGTTGTCAAGTTTACAATAATGGTATAGAAGCCATGATCTGAAGACAGCTCTTTGTCTTATTGTCGTCTTTAAACTTATAGAAGTGTTAAAGAAAAAAAAAATTGTTCAGTAAAATTGAAATTAAAAGGCAAGTTTTAAGAGGGTGTTGTGGTTGGTATTAAGGTAGAGGAATATTTTTTTTGTTGAAAAGGGCATATTTTACTCTATGCCTACAGAAACCGGATAGTCCCCTTGGACAGGTCGTTATCCTAATGTCGTCTTTAAACTGACAGAGATGTTAAAGAGAGTGTTTGGTTCGGTGAAGGTAAAACAAAAATTTCCGAGAAAACACATAATGGAGAGAGCTTTTTATTGTTTTTTCGTTAATAATGGGTTGATGTTAAACATGGTGTTGAGATATATAGGTAAAGTTAATGAGTGATCTTTTCCCTCCTGTTTGTTGTCGTAAAGGAGACGATATTTTTAGTATTAGTAGAAGTGGTTATTTTACCTGACATTTTACTAACAGGCATAAATGCTTGTTAGTAAGCAACCAGAGGACCGACGGCTTAATGTCCTCTCCGAGGGACCTGGTAATGAGGATTAGTACCTTCCCAAAGGGCACTAGCGCATCGACTTGGTTCGAACCCGGGTCGCCGGATTACGAGACCACTGCTCTACCAACTGAGCTATCGCGCCTCCTCTAAGTAGTGAACGTAATGTCAATGAAAAATATTGGTCTAGAATCGTAAAGCTTCGCACAAGTGTGTTGTCTGTCTGTGCTGTAGGATTGTAGAACCATTATAGCACATTGCTTGTGATTTAGAAAACCATGTAGTTACCGTATTGTTCGTTCTGTTATATTTTTTCTATGACAGTCATACGGGTTTCGAGCTGATGGAACAAGGAAAACTCATTATTACCACGAGACCAGTGCGGGAATCTGTGTAGGTTTACTCCTTGCTGCCATTCAGGTAAACATGCCCATGAAATAGTGTCTCTGTACCTACATGATTGTATGGCTGCCATTCAGGAAATTATTACCATAAAGGTTTTGGAAACGCTTGAGGACAAGTCCTGTCCTCTAACCAGGTAATCATTCCCTGGATAAATGTACGAGTATCACTATATAGGACTACCCTTGCCCGCCATTCAGAGAGACGAGAGTCTTGCTGACCTACCCAGGGGCGTACGCAGGGGGGGGGGGGGGGTTTATTATAAAAAAATAAAAAAAAGGTGACCTTACCCCCCCCCCCAACGAAGAAATATGTCAAATTTTCAAATTTCGAGACCAAAAAAAAAAAAAAAAAAGTGTCCGCTTACCCCCCCCCCCCCCCCCCCCCCCCCCCCCCCCCCCCCCCACTCAGCGACTTTTCGGCTGGCTGAGTCGTTGCGTGTTTTTTTTGGACTCCAAAAAAAAAAAAAAAAAAAAAGTGTCCGCTTCATATCATAGCAAAAGCGCTCCTCACAATTTCTGTAAATTTGGCAGTTTAACGCTACGCGTACCGCCTTGACCGGACTGTGCGGTATCTGTGCAGTTCTGTGTGTAGAGAGGTCGGGCTGTATTCATTATTTCTTGGGGGTGCATAAATTGCTCTAATTATACGTACGCGTGTAATGCGCAAGTTTATTGTGACGGCACTAAACCCATCCCACTCATTGTAACCCTATTTTCATAATGGTACTGACCCAATGAAATGTAGTGCAGTGCGCTCGTACGCGCTGCGCTGCGTGTGTACATGTACTGTACTTATGCATGTTCAGTTATGTATGCATAGCATTACGTACATGCATACGGCTAGCTGGCACAAAACCCTGGGTCGGGCTTCTAAAATGGGACATGAAGCATGATTTGACATGAAAAATGACGGAGCTAAAAATGAATCAATCAAAATGAAATTTATATGTATGAAAAGCTTACGTATCATATTATGTCATTGTCTGTGATTGAGGATTTACAAATTTGACGCAAAACGCGTTGCTGCAAAGTTAAAGATTGGTTTATTGAAAGGCAATCGAGCACAGTGCGACCGATCCATTGACATTGGCCCGAATTCACAAAGGAGGTTTAGATTTAACCCAGGCTAAATCTAACCCTGGGTTATTTAGCCCAGGCTAAATCTAACCCACGGTTTAAACCTCGCTCGGTATTCACAAAGCGAGGGTTAAATAACCCATGGTCTAAATCTAACCCACGGTTTAACCCATGGTTTAAGCATGCCTAAGAGAGCAAAAAAATAAACTGAGCATGCGCAGAATTGAAGCATTGAACTGAGCATGCGCGCTCAGTGCACTTGGTTACTCCACCTAGTTCACCGTCGTCTGCTAAGTCCAGATTCAGTTGTATTTGGGCTATTACTCTTCGCCTACAAGTAGTGACTGAAAACCGACCGATTCCAAGTTGAGATAAGACTTTAAACCACTATTCACATACTAAAACAGTTCTCTGACAGATGTCCTCAAAATATTTCCGCATTTCGCATAAATTACCTCAATAATTCCTCACTATCGTTGTAATTTATGGCCTATAATCGTCCGACATAATTATGATCAGCTGGGCAGCCGCGCCAGAGCGCATTGTTGCTCACAACACACTAAACATCGACAGGAGACTTTTCGTGGAAGAGTAAAAAAAAAACTTCTGTAAACGACCCTTTTACCAGAGTAAAATCTATGATGTAGTGTTCATTTTAGAGCTATATAATCACATTTTCGTTGATTGTTATGATGATTTTAGAGCGTAGGTCATGCACACTTTAGTTTAGCAATTAATCAATCCGAAGTAAGACTCGTGTTATATATAGCGTAGACTCCGTAGAGGCAGCGAAAGAGATCGATGACGTTTAGTCCAGAATGTGTTGATGATGTAGAAAGAAAGGGCTGAAAGGTTACGATAAATACTATCTGAGGGAAAATACTGGCATTAATGCATAAATGCATAGATGTATTGAGACAAAAACTGGGCTTACTGGTCATATAAAATAAGAGGACAGCAAAAACAAGGAAGTCTTGACATGTGATAAAGAATAATTCGGGGGGGGGGGACATTAATTGTTTTCTTAGGGGGTGGGGCTTTATTGGGGGGGGGGGGGGGGGGGGGGGTAATTTTTTTCTTAATTTTTCTTAGGGGGGAGGGGGTATTAATTATTTTCTTAGGGGGGGGGGGGGCATTAATTTTTTCTGAATTTGTTTATTTGCTGTATTAATTATTTTCTTAGGGGGGCGTTCATTTTTTTCTTAATTTTTCTGCTGTATTTAATTTCTCAATGGAAAAGTGATTTAAACAATAAGAAAAGTCAAACTTTTTTGTAAATTTCGTCTCTATTTCTCACTCTTTCACCTTCCTTGTTTTTGTTTGTTGTTTCTCTTTTTTCACCAGCTCTCTACCCCACCTCTCTCAAATAATCTTTTTATTTCGTTAGAACTCCCATTTTTTTAAATCCCTCTCATACCCCTTTTCTTTCTCTTTTTTCCTCCACCTCTCTCTCTCACACATACCCTTTCTCCTTCTTTCTTCATCTCTCTCTTTATCTTTTGCTCTCTCTCTCTGGGTGTTTGGATTTAGCGAAACATACTGAATCCATTTTAATTTATGGTGTGTACTGGGTAATTATAAGTAATAGATAACAGCAAATGGTATATTAATAATTAAACAAGATAAACAAAGTAGGTCATTCACTTGAAAAAACGTTTACCCTCCTAATTTAATGATTTCACGAGAAAAACCACACCATCAAACAAGAGAAATGTATATTTAAATATTGATGATTTAATATGGATAATCAAAACAAGTATTCAAGGTTATTGACGAAGACAATGTTGAAGTCGATGATGATGTTAGTGATGATAATGATGACAGCGATGTTGTCAGTGGCGATGGTGATGAAGCAGTCAAATAACGATTTCAGTGATGAGGTCGATGATGATGAAGATGATGACCATTTCCATTTCAAAGTGGTTGGTACCTTTTGCAAAAATGTTTTTGGGAGGAACTATATCAACCATTAGATTTCAAATCATACGGTCTAATTGTTTTAGACCACAGTACTGCATGGGTGTACGTTTCGTTCAGAGTAACTAAAGGGTGAACCAATTCCATATCGGTTATTTAATTAATTGGAATAAAAGTAAATGGGGGGCATCTCCAAAAAAAGGTAAAATTTTCATTTCATTAATAGAGTATCTGTTGTTCCTATTAATAAAATACAGGGCTTGATCTCCACCAGGACTCCTGATGTAGACATGAGTCCCATCAATTGCACCTAGAAAACCTGGCAACCTGCAGTACTGGTAGAACTGCTGCTGTGTTGCTTCTACTTCTTCTCTTGATGTTGGGAACTTCATGAATTGTTCCCTTCTTCTCGCAAACGCTTCTGACACGTCTTTGATGACTCTGCATACAGAAGACTGTGAAAGCTGTGCCTCATCACCATGCATCTTTTGGAATGACCCTGTAAAAAAAAAAAAATCATTTTAGTGAAATATCAACTAGAGTCTAGTACAATTTCTTACAAGTTACATGGCCAGATCAAATTCTCAAACTGAGAAATGTTTAATGTCCTTAAAATTGTAGAATAGATTTTTTATTAAATCAGGGCTGTCAACCCTCTTGCATTTCATGATTTAGAGGGAGTCTCACGCCACCATGCCCTTCCTCCCGCTTTGATGTAGAATCTCCCAGTTTCTGAAAAAACCTCCCGCAAAACATGGTAACCACAATTTTACCCTTTTACTTTTTCGCTCAGCCCAGATTAAATAGAATTTTAACATAACATTCCCATACTAAATAAGGTAAATTACTCACCAACAGCATAGAATCGAAGTGCTGTCACTACCTGTATAGGTACTATTGGGTTGTTTCTGTCTGTCGTCCTCCTCAGCTCTTCATCCACCAAGTTGATGAGGTAGAGCGCTGTCTCTTTGGAAAACCAGGACCTGGTCCGGAATGATTCATCATCATACACTTCAAAAGGGTTCATGGGTCACGAAGGCCTCTCTGAGGTCTGCCTATCAACTCTCTGTTCCGGTCAAGCCGGCGGAGATGGTGAATATATTCAGCCATGCTGTCTCTGTCACAACAAAATAGAAAAAAGTGAATTAAAATTAGAACATGAAAATAAATGAAAAAATAATATTCATTGTTTATCAAATAAATCCTAGACCCTAGACTATATGATATTACATGTTTTGCATTCTTTGTATTGTTGTAGACAATCTGATTTTGAATAGCTTTTGCAAACTCTAAAAAAAATAGTAACGATAGGCCTAGACCTACTCGCCTAGATCTAGATCTACTTTGATTGCATTAAAGAAAGGAGTGCTATTGATTCAATCATACTAGACTACTAGTACTAGTCTAGTATTGCTTTGCTTGGGTAATTAGGAAAGATGATGTCACTAAACCTCCATAAGAACGTAGGGGCCAATTCCTGTCATGTTTTGTCTAGTGACTTCCGTTAGACCCTACGGCCTAGGTCTAGGTCTAGACCTAGTTCTACTTCTAGATCTAGACTACTATTTTGAAAAATATTTTATTCCATTTCAATTTCTAAATCTAGGGTCTAGAATAGGGTCTAGATCTAGACTAGATCTAGATCTAGTTCTAGGTCTAGATCTACATCTTTTACAATAATTAACAAAATTCTTTTCATAAATTCATGCCATGGTTTGGCGTGCTTTGTCCTTTGACTAATTTCTTGAGACTGAGGACTAGATCTAGGTCTACGCCTAGCCTAGCTAGGGCTAGGCCTACGTACATGTAGATCTAGTACGTGTTTGTGTGTATCACCACCACCAACTTCGAGCTCAAGCTCAAGTCTTATTCAGTCAGTACTGAGTGTCAGTGTAGGCCTAGTACTAGAGACTAGTCTAGATCTAGACCAGGCCTCTGTATATTAGTAGGCCTAGATTTCTCTAGACTAGTCAAATCCATCAGCGTGGAAGATTCATTTTCATTTCGGCATTTTTCGTTCTCCTCCGTTAGATGAGAAACAGCATCAGCAGAGCAGAAAATGCAAATGGAACTGTCGCTACCCCCCCCCCCCCCCCCCCCAGGCCAGGAATGTCTCAAATGTCATGATCAACATATTTTTCTTCCTGAATCACACAATTGTTTGATGTTATAACTTATTTCGTATTGTTTAGCTGGCACATTCGCAGTTATTGCGAAATTGCCTCCCCTCGCAGGATTACATAAACAACACAACACAAATACACACGCATGGGTCCGAGCTGCGTTAGGTCTTGCGACAATGTTCGCAAAGGCTGTGCAACTTACGATTAGATTATTATTCGTGCACTTTTTACGCACATAAAACATGTTCAATTGTGCTTTCATTGTAGCTGAGCTGAGAATATGGTACAAATATGTTGTGAATAACTAAAAATACTTACAATGTAGGCTATCACAGTTGAAAAAACAGCAACTTTGTGAAGGTCTCTTCACTTTGTTTCACCACAAATTTGTCAACAAAATTTGTACGATCGTCTGCGCTAAAAAGCCAAAGCTCGCTGGTATGACGTCATATGACGCGTTAAACCGTGGGTTAGATTTAGCCCGCTGTTTAAAACCACCCCTCTGAGCAGGTTAAAAATATGACGTAATATGACGCGATTTAGCCTGGGTTAAATCTAAACTTCCTTTGTGAATACCAAAATAATGACCCATGGTCTGAAGCTCGGTGTTATGACGTATTATGACGCGATTTAGCCTGGGTTAAATCTAAACCTCCTTTGTGAATTCGGGCCATTGTGTATGAGAGAGTAATTTTTTTTTAATGGATTGTAAAGTTCAACGTCAAAGTGACGGAGGTTTTTTTTCAAGTAAGGGCATGGTTTTACATGGAATGTAAAGGAAATGTTTCCTTCTTCTCATATCTCGATTGAGGATATTATTCTCAATTTCGATTTTTAATGGTAAAGAAAAGTGTAAAAAGATGTCGAGAATTTTACCATATGTCATGTAATATAAAATGCGCGCGGGTCGGTTGATCTCCCAAAAGGAGCGCGAAGGAATTGATATGACCCCCCCCCCCCCCCCCACATTGAGCGTCTTTTCGGCTGGCTGAGTCGTTGCGTTTTTTTTTTGGACTCCAAAAAAAAAAAAAAAAGTGTCCGCTTACCCCCCCCCCCCCCACCCCCCCCCCCCCCCCCGATTTTAACCCCCCCCCCCCCCCTTGAACAAATCCTGCGTACGCCCCTGGACCTACCACCAGGCCAATCGGATATCACTATACGAATTTCCCGGCAACCATTCAGGTAACATTATCACCACGCCATTGTGGATATCGCTGTAGAACTACTTCTGTCAGCCATTCAAGTAGTAATTATCATGAGATCAGTTTGGAAATCTATATAGAACTTCTCTTATATAGTCGCCATTCAGGTAATCTTTAACAAGAGACTGGGGCCATGTTTCATAAAACTCGTTATCAATAACAAAATTATGCCAAATTCCTATTACATAATATTATTTGCGCTCAGCCAATCAAATGCCATGATTTCAGTAGCTTATAAAAGTTACTGTTACTTGTTATTGATAACAAGGTTCATTTTTACAAACTCTTAGCTCGCGACTAAAACATAATTTAAAGGGATTTGATTCTCATTCTATTTCTTATCAACTTCTATCTCTGTGTCACATCTTCTTAGAATGCCGGTTTGGTGACTCTCACAAGCACTCCTATGAATGCTGGACCCAAGCTCCGTTCTCTGCTGGACCGACCACTCAACGAGAAGGTGCTACTTCTTCTACCCGTGGGCTTCCCAGCTAAGGAAGCTACCGTGCCCGATTTCAAACGCAAACCATTAGAACAAATTCTGATCGTCAAATGAAGAATATGCATGTATAAGGTATACATTCAGCATGAATAGTTGGTTATTTTTAGGATTACATGTCGCTTCTTAGAAAGTTCATATTACTGAGGGTTTGTTAACTCCGAAAATGAGATAATGTGCATGATTTCGAAAGCGTTCGTAATTCGGAAATTGAAATAGGTTCGTATCTGAAAGGTTTAAATTTCCGTAGAGGGAATATCAAATATAGGCATCTGTAATGAATAGGATGAAATCTTGAAAATCCATCACAGAATGTCTCTACCCCATCAGTTCTATTCTCAGTTAGTGCATGGAAATATACTGCCCATCATTTTAGCACTGCTTTACAGGCCACTAGGCGGAGCGGAGAAGCATGATAAAGGATATTTTTATTTAAATTTCCAGTCATTAATGTTCAGTGGTTGTTGTTGATGTTTTGTTGTAAGTCAAAGTCGTGGTCAATCTATAACAATGATTAATGAGAATGAATTTATTTTGATGTAAGATATTATTAAAGGAATAACGAATGATGATCGTTTACTCCCTAAGAATTTTTGTATCAACTTCACCTTTTTTTCTTCTCGATCCATCGGTGTAATATTTTCCGTCCTCACAAAAATACACGCGCTATTAAGAAAAACTCACTGCCTGCATACTGCCCTCATCAGTTGAATATAAAGAATGTCTATGCCACAACTATTCTTTGAATGAGCTTGATAATACAAACGTCATTTTCTTGATAAATTTAAACGTAAGCTGAAAGGTATTCGATCAATCATCAGAAACTTCATGTCATTCCTATTTCGTATAGGAATATTTGTGTAAATTAGTAACGTCAATTTCCATGACATCATCATTCATGGAGATGAATCAAATCTAAATTTCATTAATAAAAGTGAAGTGAATGTGGCTGGCACTCAGTTCCTCATTCGCCCAGATAAAATCAAATATAAAGAACGGAAAACCCATATAGGCCTATAACCATTTACCTGTGTTTGCCATAGTTTATCCTTCTTTTTCTAAAATCACATTATTTTTTAATATAAATTTATAAAAATTGATGTAATATTTTCTGAATCAAGATTTGCATAATTGTTGTTTTTATTTTTTCAGCACCATCAAATTCCACCCCCTCTCACTGTCCCCAGGGTTTTCTTTTATGATAAATATATCATCTTCATAATTACATTCTTTGAGGGTAATCAATTGAATGGTGGATGAACACTGGCATGTATACACTTACATAAGAGGGGGTAACGAAAAATGAAGGGGGAATGGGGGGGGGGGGGGGGCTAATGACACTGACAAGGAATGAGTGTGAAGAACCATCGGTCTTATTTTGTTATGCCTGACGAATAATGTATAAATATGTCGAAGGTAAAATTATATTAGTTTTTATTTTGTGTGCACGACATTCAAATTGCCCCAGACGAAATTATTTCTTATTTTAAAGAGAGTCCTTTAAAAAACGGCAGGAAGTTTTTAACAGGATTACTTCTCACTTCGGTACACTGATGCTGATTTAGTATCATACCACGACTTTGAAAGTTTATCTGTAATATACTATGTTGCGTTATAGCATCATATTTTGGGGGTTAAGAGTTGATTAGAGGTGCTATAAACAAATTACATATTACTAGTTTTACGCCTTTTTATATTGGTGTGATAGAGACAAAACTTGTTAGATGTTATATGACCTTTTTCAGTTTGTTTTGGTTTGTTTTGGTTTGGCTTATGGAATTGGATAAATAGCCAGGAATGGCCAAATTGTAAGAATTATAAAATAATTTAAAAATGTATGAAGTAGTATATGAAAAATAAAAGTGGACAGTGATGTCCAAACTACTCTTGGCTAAAGCTTAATGGTATGCTATATCGGCTATAGTATCGGCTATAAGGTCAGATGATAATTTCAACATTAAATCAATGCATGCTGTTATATAGTATTTCAATATCGTATAATCTTATGTATACAGTGTAAAATGTTTATGCTTGTTATCATTTAGTTAAGGCCCATGTACATATTTTAGGGATATGGCTAAAATAAAGGTGGACTATACAATTCATTTTGGATATGATCAATTTATTTATAACTATTGTTTACCTCCGCCCCCTTTTCTCTCTCTCTCTCTCTCTCTCTCTCACTCTCTCTCTCTATCCCTATTCTCCCTTCTCCCCCTCTCTCTCTCTCTCTTTCTCTTCCTCTCTCCCCCAATATCGAGCCCAAGTATAGTCAAGCTAAACAAAATGTCATGAAAGAGCGCCATCTCTTGACAGGAATCAGCTTAATCAAGGTTTTCATTCAATCACAAACGTTGTCCTCTTCATACGTGGGGGCGCTGTCACGCGTAGGAATTATCTTGTGTTTATGACTTCCGAGTGTGGTTTGGTACATAACAGGAATAATATTGAAATACCTGTAATAATGTCTGTTTAAACCTACCGATACAATTTAGGACGATAAATGAATCATACACATAATAAACACACACACGCACAAACCCAACCACTCACAAACCGACGTGAACACATACAAAAATTGATACGCAAGCTCAAGGAATATTTGTTCTAGCTTTGTTTTTTTTTGGATATTGTCGTTGAACGATATTGATCATTAATAAAAACGTATTCTTAAACAAAGTGAAGGCATGTTTTTTTCAAAATTATTATTTACAAGTCTTTACTTATTCATTTTTTTAACCGTTGAATTATTTTATGACAAATGTGCGTGATCCCCTCAAGTCATAATAATAGCATGCTTACAGTTAGATGTAGAGTGCTATATAACATTGGAAATAAGGTTCAAACATGCAAAAAAGAAATCACTCGGTTTGTTTGAATGACTTAATATATTATTAATATGTACTTGCTATATATTAGCTAAGAGATAAGGCATTCGAACATGTCGGACTGGGCTCCTGAGGAGAATTTAGCTATTTCTATCAATGACTCTCGTAAATCCGTTTTAATTCTTCCACATGCGTTGAGATAAATCTACAAAATATTTTAATTATATTTTACGCGCAAAATAAAATAAATGAATTCAATATTTTTTTGCTGATTAAATGAATTTTGTAATTCATTAAGTATATGATAGAACTTCAAAGGACCATAGTAAATTATGGGATCAGTCTTTTGGACGCTAAAGGTTTGTTATTTTCATACTAGCCAGTAAGTATCATGCGATCAAAAGAGAATAAAGAAATTAACATTAAAACAAAAATTAGATAATGTTAGAAGCGATACAAGACCTTTCTATATTGCCATGTTCTCCATCCCAGGTGAATTGAATCTAAAATTGATTAGGCCTATGTAGACTCGACATTGTCAAGGTAGGAATTAAATAAAAACTTCAATTTTCTCATTTTGTCAATCAACTTTATAGATTTCTATATCCATTACAATATTACCCCCTTTAGATTCTTATCAAATGCGTCCATTGTCCTTTAAACCAAAAGTTTTAACAGTAATATTTGACGGACAGTTTTCTATTCGACGCCACTATATTTTATTTGCGGCTATCATCATCTTTTCTTGCAGGCTATTAACGGTGACTTCCTGGCGCCTATAATTATCCAACCCATAATCGTCCCCTAAACATAAACCCCTTTTATAGAGAAGTTGATCTTTCTGTTAATGTAACCTTTCATGCATCTTTGTTATAGGATGATTACAGCCAGACTTGTGAGAGCGGAACAGGAGACGCCATGTTTCTCGCGTTAAGATTACTGTTGATGAGTGTAGCTTTGCGAAGGATTTTCACACCTTTGCTTTATTGATAGGGTAGTGATACCCCCAACCAACACCATTTCCTATTCTTCAGGGGGGTATAGTAGGTGTCTAGGACCGTGAATTGGGGTTGGGAGGGGTCCTTAGGATAGTAAACCCGTCTTAGTAACATGAATGATCTTTTCATGGTCTATCTAAATTTTAACATTATTTTGATGGGGAGCAGGGGGAGAAATGATCCTCCTCTCGAGAAACATAACCAAAATAGACGACAATGTCTCTGCGATGTTTTGTTTATCGATTTATTGGTGTAGTATAGAAAGAATAATCTTGTTTGAGCTGATAGCCTTAGCACATAAGCCTATGCATTCTAATGCTATCGATCATGAACCTACAAACGACACTATGTTTTTAGTTAATTATATGTTAATTGTACATCTATGCATATTCCCCCTTCTCATTTCTCTATGTATCTCATTCTAATTCTATCCCTCTGCGCCTCAGAATAGTTTACTAGATCGATGGAGCATAATAAATGCTGTATTATTATTATTATTATTATTATTATTAATTCCCATTTCCCTTAGCGTAACATAATCGGCTGGTCACCAGTTGGGGATGATTCATCATCATACCACCCCTTATCTATTTGTCTATCCTTTCCTCTCATCTGACCCTTCAAATAAAATAATCCTGATATACATACAGGTGGTTTGTAATGACGTTAAAACCTGATTCATCCATATCAACAGATACAGGAATTAAAACACCAATGTAACCACAAATTAAGCCGATGATTGTAATGAGCAATTTTGATTAATCAAACTGCCATTGAAAAGAGACGTTATTCTTGCTTGACACATATACAAAGCAAACTCACTTTAAACGCAGGAAGGGCTAGAAAAAAAAGTTTTGGGTGTGACAAATAGGACTGAAGTCATAAAAATGTTATTTACTTTGTATCGCTTTCATTGGTTTACTTTAATGATAGGTCGTACTTAGCCAGTCTGTTTCACGCCTCCAAGTCCCATATCAGACAATAGTCATTAATTCGACAATCGCCAATCGCTTGTCATTTTCCCCTTTCTTGGGTTACTCCCCATGTTGATTTCCAACCCCTCCTCTAATGACTCCTTAATTATCAGTTGACAAGGAGGCTGGACAGTGGTAACAATGACCGATTTTCTTTTGCGTTTTGTGGTTGTTCTCGATGTAAACTCCCTTCATCGGAGACCTCCCACACTAAATAGTGTTTGGAAAAGAGCAAGAGAGTAGTGACAGGTTAAGTGGTCTCAAGATTGACACCACATACTGCCTTTCTCCCATCCCATGATACTGTGACAATAGGATCAAGAAAGAGATTCGTAAGGGCCTTTTAATAGCATCTCCCATAATTATTCCCCACTAAATTGTCCTGGCTTATTTCCTGGACAATTAACTCTCCTCCTTTCCCCTTCCCCCTTTGATTTTTCTTTGAGAAAAATACAGAAAAGTTTTCCTCTCGCTTTTCAGAAGACGTCTCCCAACCGATAATCGATGGGCTATTGTTGTTGTTGTAGGTAAAAGTGTATTACGTAGTCTGGTTAATAAGTGAATGAAAGGGCGAAGATCTACTCCTGAATGAGCTCCAGAGGGAGTATGGGTCGGTTGGTGATTAGTACCACAGCGGGATTCTATTCAAATCTCATCCATTTGAAAAGGTGTGTATTATCGGTGAATTGACCAGCCACGCAAGACTCTTTCTCCTGCACCCGTCCGTCATGACAGCTTTAATTAGTCTTCCCTCTAAATTGGGGGATAACATTTGTTCATTTGGCAGCCAGCTTGGGGATGAGGCGTGTTACGAAGTGAAAAGAGTTTGTGAAAAAGAGACAGTGATAGATTAGCTGTGAGTGACATAATGTGGCATGCCAAGTACAACTAAACTGTATAGAGAAGCAGAGGAACAGAATGCCGATGCCAACATACATCCACCCATATCTTACTCAGGATGTTAGCGATAATGATAAACACTAAAGCCAAAACATAATCCCTATCTATGCTTTGATAAGACATGCTTCATGGAATATGAATAATTAAATTTCATCAAAAAGAAATTATGGAATCATAAAAACACGAATACTTATCTAAGTTGATTAAAAAGTTCCCTTTCTTCAAATTGATTAATAATCCTATACCGATATAATGCTGGTATGATTTATTTTTATTCTAAGTTTTTTCTTCGAAATCTACCTCGGGTAACATTTCACCTTTGACCTAATCAAACTAAGATCCTTTCGGGTTATCTCCCTCTAAATGTGCTGATAAAGCTCAATATACAGCTTTAACATGAATGATAAAGTTAAGTAGAAGCATGGAACTACTCCATGGTAGAAGCCATGTGAGGAAATTGTCTGGAAGCCATTGAGAAAAGGTTTATTATGTATTACATAAGAGTTTATATATTCTGTGAGGTTATAGATGTTCAAAATAAAAAAGAAATTGACTCTGTTCTGCTAAAAAAAAAGTCAGAAGCACTGCACAAAGAAGCAGACATTATGGGACTTCACACGCGTGTAGTTATATGAGGGAATTTGTGAAGCAACCTTCTTCAGGGACATTTATAATTATTCATATTTCTCCTGACTGTCACTGGTATACAAAAGAATGAGAAAACCCATAGTTCATTTTTACCAAAACCCAACGTACTGTTTAATGTGACGTATGTGGAATGTCAATATGAATATTAGAAAGTAAGATGAAAGCTAAATAGCAAATGTTATTTCAATGTTAAAATGAGAGATCGCATGAGCGAGTATTGGCGAGAGAGAGAGAGAGAGTGGATACGGTGAAAGAAGGAAGAGAGAGAGAGAGAGAGAGAGAGAGAAAGGGGCGGAAAAGAAGTAATATTATACGACGATATTCATCACGACATGCCATAAGTTAGTTCACCTTCATTAAAATTTGGTGTACAACCGTTACACATTTAGTTAATAAATGATTTACTTATAAATGAGTTCTAGCACGTCGCAAGAGATAAATAGTTGTTATATGCGATCGACCGTGAACTTAGTATTTTCACGTAGGCTATTTGATTTAAGAAAAGCAATATCATTGTGCCCTTTTTCTCTCTTCTCTCTACCTCCGTCTCTCTCTGTCTGTCTGTATGTCTCTCCCTCTCTGTCTTTACATTGCAAATATCTGTCTCTCCCTCTGCCACCCTATCTGTCTGTCTCTCTGTCTGTCTGTCTCTGTCTTTCTGTCTCTCTCTCTGTCTGTCTCTTCCTCTCTCTTTTCTCTCTCTCTCTCTCTCTCTCTCTCTCTCTCTCTCTCTCTCTCTCTCTCTCTCTCTCAGTAGACTTGCCCAAGATGAAATAGTCATGATTTCTACAAAACATGACAAATACATTGTGGTGTTTTATTTAGGCATTTTAAATAGGCCAAGTGTTAAAGTACACTTTGTTCATAATCATAGGGAGAAAAGGAGATGTAAGTGGAAAGAAAGAGAGAGGAGTGGAAATAGACGACGCCCCCTTTCCTTCTCCCTCAAAGACAGAGAAAATACATTCTCTAATAATCATAACAATAATGCACCACTTGACGTTTTGCATAATTTCATGAATACGCATTGTCGATACGCATTGTCTTGAGAAGGATACTCCAATTTGTTTCTCCTAAAGTAGGCAAGTGTTAAATCTTCATTTTATACCGAGTCCTTCATCCATCCATCCACCATTTTATTCAGGCCATCCATTAGTATATTTGCATTCATTGATAATTTTGTAAATGATCTATTATTTCTTAATAAATTCATTCATTACTTCATTCAATGATACAAACTAATCCTATAATTTCACCGATTGATTTATGCTCTCACGCCCTCTATGTTCTATCACTTCGCTCTTTGCTATGTACATCTACATGTTCTTTATAACATGTGCTCACATTACAACATATTATATCCTCTCCAATTCATAATCAATCGTTATCCTACCCAGCAATTATGCTTCGATTTCATTGATTCAAATACTGCCTATTTACATTAGTTTTGACACAAAGAAATTTAATCGAATAGCAGCTAAGTGACAGATAAACTTCTCAGACCAGTCCACAGAATGCTTTTACATTGCGCTTCATTAATTAAATGAAAATTGAAAAACAGTTCGTATCTGCGAGCAACTTATACGTCACAATATGAAACACAACGTTTCATCGTAGAGACATGCATTTTTAGTTTGTTTATCGTTCTTTTGATATTTTATTGTTTATTTTTGTCATAAAAGCACACCACATAATTGAGAATTGCTTGATTATTTTAAATGTGTGAATTTGATCAACAACTCGAAAAACGACACAAAACAAAGTTATTATTTCTCTTTCTGATAAATCATATATTTAATATTCACTGTCATGTTGTACACAATACAGATGCAGTAAACCACAGTGAAATGAATAAACACAGACTACAAGGATAACATGTAGGTTTTGGAAATAAACGATCGGCATTTTTTCATTGCATAGCGAATAACTCCCTTATTAATCATAATTTATTGTTTCTTTTATTGAATTCATGTTCAGTCGCAATTCATCTTGAAATGCTGGGGAGAAATCTTAAAGATAAGTTTTCTTTCACATTCATAACGGAGGATCTAAGCTGGAGGAAATGAAAGTTGAAGATGCGAGAATCCAAATAATTTTTATTTAATTACCGAAAAGAGAATGGGGAAAGGAACTAAACATGGCGAGGAGGGTCGAGAATGATTAAACTCAGTAATGAAAGTTAAGAGAGGGGGTCGGAGGCAAAGCTAAACAAAGAAATAAAAATGATCGGGTCATATGTTTGTAAATGACATGAGAAATTTCATCTTTTTGCTAAGGGAGATTTAAAAAAAATCTCTGCAATGGCAATTACGGGCAAAGCATAATGCGTATCAAAGTGTGTATCATAATTATGAGTTATATTGTTTTAAGGTATGCACGATGAGCTTTTATATCATAATGAAAACTATACCATCGTCTTCGGAACTCATCAAGTTGTCTTTAGAGATTACAGAAATTAAGATTTTTTTTTTTAAATTCCGAAATAAAAGTAAAGAGGAGAGGTTGTTCACATTTTGGGGGCACCCGGCACATAATAATACTAACACTTCAACCTGTTAACAAAACAAAAACACAAGGACTGCCTATATTTTTCTACCATATTTCAAAAAAGAACTCTCATAAAGTATAAACGTAACATGGAGTACATGATAAAGTTGTAACATAGAATATATTCATTTATTATACATTACATATTTACATTGGCATATGTACATATATGAGTGCGAATGATCGATAGGAAATGGTTAAAGCTAGAACACAAATTTTATGTTGCGTTTTCATTTCTGGATAAAAGATGCTAATTGAACACACATAACTTGATTATTATGAGTCTAATGCTAATGGAAATGTTGTCGAAATGAAAATGAACATAAAGACGACAAATTTATATTTTCACACTGGCATTTTTGGAAGGGTATAAATTAATCGGAGTTCAAAGTAAGCATTGTGGTTTTGGCCTCTTGTTTCCTGGCAGGCCGTCTTTTAAACATGTTGAGATATAATTAACAAATTTACCAACTTACTTCTCATTATAAAACTCAGTCTTGATTTAAGTGGGTAAGCTTCTTAGATATTTTTTTTGACATCGTGAAATAAACAGTAAAATATCAATAAACATCAGACATCAGTTAAGAGGCTCACATTTCATTTAACTGTCACCAACATAAAAAATATTTGAGGTAATTTGGGGATAGAGCAGGTGATAGGTTTTTAAAGGGAATACTATCGCGTTTATTTTAAATAACTAGCTATGATATAATTAATCTTAATAGCATCAGACTTCTATTTTTCTAATAATTTCTTCCAATGTGTAAATAAGTATGTGCTGTGATAACAATAAATATCTCTTACGTTTAAGTCAGAAACAGAAGGTGATAAAACGGGGCAAGAATCATATATAAATAGGATAACATACAAATAAACTGATATACTACTTCAAGTACGGAGACACAGGCGTGAACGCTGATCCCGCCCTGGGATCGGTAGATGAAAGTGAGAGATGATGATGCGGTGGCTGACACAACGGAATCGAGGTATTCTCCGTCATCATCCCGCTATGATGCGACGTCGATGACGACGGCGACAGCGAAACATGGGAGAAATGGGAAGGAGAAGCAGCATCGATGGATGATCGCGGTGATGAGAGATGAGGCATCATCGCCGTGGTCATTGACGTCGAAGATGGTGAAGCGAATGGCGACATCGCTATCATGGATGAGGCGGAGGAAGATGACGATGGCGAGGATGACGATAGAGGACTGATGGGTGTGTGCGGTGAGTGAGAGAGTGAAGCCGGAGATGGAGGTAGGAGGTTCGGTGTCGATGATGACGGGGTCTTTGTGTCGATGCCTTCCTTGTCACGTCGCTCTCGTGCTCGCCGATTTTGGAACCAAATTTTGACCTGGATAAAGAAAAAGAAGAGAACATAACCCATTAACCTCCCATTTAAAAATATGAACATTAACATTTTAAAGAGTATTCAGATTTAACTACGTGGCGTCTCTGTACAAATTATTATACAACGAAGGTTGCAATTAATTGCATGGATCTATTACAATCACTTGAAGAAGAAAAATATGATCTGCTATGTTAACTGTTTTCGAAACCAACACAAAATGTCACTGTTAATAGCGAGGTTGTCATAATTACGTTGAACGAATTGAGTGTTAATGTTTTCCAAATCCGTTGAAGATATTTTTTTTAAATGTTGAAAAACAGAAGGAGAAAAAAAGAGCAACAAAGAATTTCCCGTCCATCTGTCGATCAATAGCAAAGACACAGTGACAAATCCATTTTCTTGAAGACACTTATCTCCATTCTTAGTTGATCTGTCGATAAAAGCACTTAACCAATACATTCTGATCAACTCAACGAATTAAATTTGAACAAAACGTTGCGTAACTCGATATTCCGTTTTTGAGAATTGAACATTGCGATAGTTTTAGGTGAGGGCGTTTTGGGTCTCGGTGTTTTATTTTCCGTGAATGGTTTTCATTAAATTCATTGTGTAAGGGAGCTAGTAGAGTGGAAATATGGTGAATAAGTAAAATAAAACAATTTCCCAACGATTATCGGAAATCAATGTTGGGGGCAAGAAAATGTCATCCACCTCGCATTTGCTTGTCAATGTGAAAGAGGAATAATATGTGGTCACAAGAATTAATGCGTGAAAAATCGAAAGATCATTATGAGATGTTGTAGTATCACTAGATCAACTCATCACTCTCATCAAGCTGTCGACAGATGGCGGAATTTACAATATACACGACTTCAAAAGTTTTCTTTGTGTGATTAAGTTTAGAGTTGTGAGAAATTTATTATACTGTTAAGAAAGGGGGTAAAGTTGAAAAATTCGAAAAACTATTGTGTCTGGTAAAACTCTAGTAGTTTTTTTTTTTGTTCTCTTCAAAACGACTGATATCATATCCGATGGAAACTTGTAAGTCTGCACGATTTTCTTTTCCATGAAATCAGTTTCATTTTGAGATAAAAAATGCCGAATATATTTATTAATACAACGAATAAATTCGTTTCATGAGATCTGCTGTCAAGTATTTATTGTCTATTCATTGTAAAATGTTTCATAATAACATCATTTTTTGTCACATTCTCTTCTTTTTACTAGTTTATAATAAACGCGTTATAGGAAAGAATTATACACAACAACTTATTGTAGTTCTCATTTTCATTATTAATGTTACTTTTATCATCATTATTATTATCATCATCATTTATTGTTATTATTATAAAATTATTATTATTATCATCATAATTATTGTTGTTTTTGTTGTTGTTGCTTTTTCAATTCAATTCAATTCGTGCCTCTCATCATTACCATCGTCTAATGCCGAACAAAAGCATAGTTTCGAAATACTTTATTTAAAAAATCATGAAAAGAGTGGCATAAAGCTATGCAATCAAATGGAAGATTAACAAAGTTCAGAGTTGAACCTCGTCTTTCTGATTAATGAATCGCGACTGTGATAGGAAATAGAACTGGACTTCGCTAAACATCCAAATATCTCGACCAGTAATTGGGACGATAACAATGATTCTTGATCAGGGCTAGTATGTTAATCAGTCGACATACCTGGGTTAATAAAAGCGACAGTTGGAGAAAGGTTGATAATAATTATTGCGGTGTTTTAATTAGACGAATGTGCGCGTTCGGTCAAAGCTGCGCGAAGGTGTTATCATTATTGGATAATTAAGCGACGCGAGTTAATGAGCACCGGGCATGCAGCAGATAACATTTTGGGTTTTGACGTCCGAACTAATCTCATGTTGATTCAAATGGTGTTTGAGTAAGGACAGAAAAATACATCCAAGTAGCCAAACAGTGAGAGATAGAGAGATAGAAGAAGAGATAGGAGAGAGAAAGGGAGAGGGAGGGAGAAGGAAAGATAACAATTACTAGATGAGAAAGAAATTGAATTACTTCTCAAATGAAGATTGACAGCGTTAGGACAAATGTGCAATACCGATGGGGCCGGCGGAGTCTGACATGGGAACTATTGATTTCGATTTATTTTCGGCAGGTAAATAGCGTCGCAGTGGCTCATAATGAAACGTGTAATTTTCATATCTATTCCAAAATCAATATCAGAACAGCCTTATTGCACCACGTGAAATGCGGTACATTAGTGCACCTGTCTTGTTTATTCGTTTATCTATGAAGTAGAACAAAAAATTGCCAAAAGAATAAATGAAATATTTTGTAAAATAGATTCCCTGCTCACTAATTTAAATAACCAAGACGACAACGATAAAAAGAAAACAGCTATCAAATTAAGAATAAAACCCCGATGAAATAATGTATGCTTTTAAAATCGATATCATAACCATATCATAAATACAACGTAAATATTATCATTCCAAGTAAAACAACAGAAACAAAAGTGTTGGCAGGATTTTATCACATTTTGCGTCCACTGATAGAGTTCATGCGTAATCATGCAGACTTTTTCACTTTCAAAACTTTCACAGAAAATTAAATAAGGAATGTCTTTCGACATTACACCGGTAAGAAGCGTTACAACATGATATTTTTTTCTGCTGAATTTAATGGGCATTACGGAATAGTGACGCTTTTATGGTTGTCCGGTATCAATTTGATGAAGACCATGCAACTCTCCTAATCTATTTCCGGACTCATTCTGTCTCGCAGAAAATCGGGGTTAATACCTAGACAACGGTTTGAGATGAATTTTTGAGCTTCTTTACTTCCTCTCTCACATGACAGTTTCAAGAAATGGGTTTATTGGCTGTCAAAAAAGTGAAGAAGAACGGAAATAGAAACAATATCGAATGTTTTTTATCTTCTAATAATGCCTTGGCCTACATTCAGCATCAGGCCGAGAGCATAAAGCCCAGACCGATATGTTATCACTTATTTATTCATAAGATTTCTTCATCGCGTTTTTATTTGTTCACTACTGTTTTCTTTTATAGCCAAATAAGTTATTTGCAGATGTCTTCAATCTTTCATGTCAAGAATAGATATGAATAAGCAATGACATACGTTGGGGGTAACTCATGGGCGAGAAGTTTATCATATTTTATTTGTATTTAATGATTATGCAAAAATGTGTATACATGTATTGATCAATGAAAAAAATATTAAAATTTGTTGTTACATTGTAGATATTACCGAAGTGTCGATTTATAAGTCATTATCAATTTATACACTTTTCGAAACTTTAAGCTGTATATTTTGGTAACAAAAAATTGGCAGAAAGAATTAAATGAAGAAAGTCACGTATAGGGAAAAAATGAATGAACAAGACTTGGGTAATTAAACCACTTTGCTGTAGATCATTTTAGATAATGAAACTTTTCCTCGTTTGCCCTATTAAATTCATGGGAAAAAGAACTTTCCAGGAATTTGGATAGTTTTGAATGGCTGTTTTTAGAAGCGATTCCAGTGGATGTTTCGCCGAATCAAGAACAGAATGAGTGAGTCACGGTTAGCATTGTTACATCTAACCATGAATGGTATCCAGTGTGTGATGGAATGAATATCTAGGAATTCTAGTTGTGACCAAAAGCCACATAGAATATTCATGTATGTTCCGGTCTTTTTATAATAGAGAATGAAAGAAGTCTAATTGTAGTCTTTCTCCTGCCGAGTTTTCGGAAACGGCATGTTTTTCATCGAAGAGATGTACATGAATGATATTTTTCTTCTCGGTTCTCTAATATTCTGCCACGTTGCAACCGAAAAACACATTAAATTTCGTTCATTTTAATAGTTATGATAGAAATGACATTAAAAAGTGAAACAAAAAAGTGTAAATCTAACGGACTTACCCGATTCTCTGAGAGGTTGAGCGCTGCCGACAGTTCGGCTACATCAATACTACTGAGATAGTGCGTGCAGCGAAACTTCTGTTCCAGCGTAGCTACCTGTGTCGGCGAGAAAGGTACCCGGGGGTTACGGCCTAGCTTACGCTTCTTCGCACCGTCCTTTCTCTTTGTACCTGCGAGAGTAAGACAAAATATTGGGGGAAAGTTGTTAGTGAAAATGTTTCTTCAAAAAGTATGAAAACTTGTTAGTCATAATTTATCAAATGTCATCATGGAAAGTATGATACTACTGGTAGATAATTTGACAAATCAGTAGGCTTATAAATCCTACATATAATTCTTATTTAGGGCTGATTATTAACGTTACAAAAATCCGAACGCTGATTTTTATTTCATAAAAACATTCTCATGATACTTATGTTTGTATTTCTTTGGGAGTGTACATTACTTCAACAATTATTATTATCATTGACATTTAGTATAATGTATATTAAATAATATAAATTCCTGTATCTATTCTCTGAGAGTATAGCTTTTGGTTAAGCTGATAACATTACTGGAAATTAGGCAAATAACTGTTTAAACAAACTTAGATCGTCTTTTTACGTGATGAATCATATTTTTTTTGTCAGATACTTTTTTTTCCTGTTATAAAGAATTGGCAGTTAACTTAGTTAATTGCAAATTAATAAATACATATTTAAAAAATGTATATTTAGGGGGGAATGGATATATAACCAAACATGTAACGAGGAATTTTTTTATAAACATTTTTGATTACCTCTAGAAGAAGAAAAAACGGGAAAACAAATATCACCCATATACATTCAATTCATAACTTCAATTCATAACTTCAATCATATTGTCACATATTTCGCAACTATCAATTAGAAATAATTTAGCTCTTTCATGTCAATTCCAAAACACAGATTATAACATACAAATCATGTGCCGTTTCCTTGACTATAAGTAATTAAAAAGAGCCATTCATAGTCAGCGAGGTTAGGTCCATGTTCTAACCCATCAAACCCCTGTCAGATTCAATAAAGATGTCAATCCAAATTTAAAAGTTGACCGAAGCTGTGATAATGATCGCAACTTTAGAGACAATTCGGTTGATTGTTAGTGTAACAAGTGATAAGAGAAAACAAACCACACACGTAATACACACACTGTCCCAATTAATGAATGCACGCGTGCACACGCGACAAACAGGGATTGTCATACGAGTGGTCAATCTGGCGCCCCGCCTTGTCTACTGGCGTGGGCATCTTATGAGGGAAGGCGACATCACGTAAATAAACCACTCTCGGATCTCGGCGGGGAGGAGAGACATTCGGTTGCCAAGGGACGCTATCTCAGTTGCCAAATGGAAAACAAAATCATGAACCCTCATTTTCTTGCTAATAGTTGGTGCATTACATTTGAATTAGCCTTCAACCCATATACATTAAAAGTCCAACATAGTGGATACGATTTGGCCTAGGCCTATTTGATTAATATTTTAACTGTTACAATCATGTATATAAATTAATTGGTAAACCTTGCTACTGTTATGGACAAATTCAAGATCATTTCTTAGAGATAGTGATTAATCATGTCAAAAACTAAATGATTGGATACGCAACCTAATTAGCAAAATACCGTTCATATTATAAAACAAGCATCCCTTCTGTTATCATATTATCAAACATTTTCTTTTGAAATCTTATTGGACATTATAAAACAAGTATTTGTTAGCAGTGGATATCAAAATCCTGGGAATAAAAAAATGGTACATGTAGCTAGCTCTCTGAAAATAAAAATTGGTGCAATATCATATTCGACTATAAACATGACTGTCTAATAACTGTCATAATCAACATTATACAGTCCTTGTACTTGTGAATTCGTTCAAAATGATAATTTTGTGTAAATGCATGTTTTTATATGTATTTTTAAATTTGAAGGTAACTTTAAAGGTAACAAATACTATAATATATTAAACAAGTTGAATTATTAAGTTTGAAAATTACTGGAATCAGTAATTAATGATCAATAATTATTTATGTTCTTAGTTTATACCATCTTCAAACCATCTAGCTAACAAATTATTCTTGATCGCTTCTTATTTGACTGCTCTATGTAAAGTCACTTCGTGGACTGGCTTATCACACTCATTTTTGGCCAAACCTCTAAATCATGTATTTTGATCAGTTTATGTTGCTTTAACTTGAATTCCTAACTTGAATTTAAATCAAATATTAATCTAACGCATGTTAAATGAAATAAAACGCCGTTCGGTAATTATTCTAACGTTTCAAAGTGGTTAAAAACAACTAGTGAATCCAAATTTACATAAACATTATTTAGGTTGTGTTCTGCAAAACATCAAATCAATGTCAACATGGCATGGGCCTATATTTTGTGAGAGCAAACAAACACACAAACAAAGAATACAAACGAAAAGGGGTGGAACAAGGGATACAAATATTTATAACATACAAAACATACTAGAGCTACACAACTTCGATGCATGTACAAACATAAACATTTTACTGCTGCACCTTTAGTTTGTCCATTCGGTAATATTGGTTTTTCCACATCAGTTCCTTTCAAAAGACATTTGACATAGGCCATCTAGCAGCAAGCTTGACGATCCAATGTATTATCTTCGAGACATAGAATAGCCCCTCCATTCTTAACAAAAGCGAGTTGGTTTATATCAAGGACATTTTTGTCATGCAAATCAATTAAATGACCAGAGTTACAATGATATCGCAATAGTACAATTTGCAGTTTGTAAGCAGAGGCTGTATATTATGTAGTAATGTACGCAGTGGGAATTTGCCGTATAGAATGATATACCAATTAAAGAAATGCAACGTTGGATTTGGATCATTCATCTGTTGTTTCTTTTTTTCCCTTCTAAATGATCGTTGATCTTTATTGTTGTGAGAAAAGAAACGATGATGTGAAATCCAAAGAAATTTTGTTACATCGTTTGAAATAATGACGGATGTAACAAAACGTGTAAGTAATATAATGCTTGATTTGGATAAGTAGTCCGTCTGTTTTTTTAAGTCTTTGTTACTTCATTTGTTATATTTGTTTCATTTTGTTCGTTTTCTGAATAATCGTTTGTTGTTATGAGGAAAGAAGTGACGACGTAAAATCCATAGAAAATTTGCAAGTTATATCTCGTATTGTTACATCGTTTGAAATCATATTAAATATCGGACATAAACTTGCTATTCAATCGTTTGTATTAATGGCATTATTTAAACTTATTAAAAAATGACAATTGATTTATTCATTACAATCATATAAACAAATTATTTTGCATATTGATTCAACCTACCTGCACTAGCGAATCCTATCTGATACTAAAAACTAAATCATATCAACTTCCTTTAAAGGCCCACTGCACTACTTGTAGTTACTTGCGCCCTCTATATAGCAAACAATGCCTAATCGGTGACCATTGGTCCCCCATGATCCTCTTTTTCTTATGTTAACTGAGAGCTGAGTTGATGAGATAACCACCTGTCCAATGACCTTGCAGGGCAGTCTAATCACTCCTGTAAACTATGGCAGATAAGCTTTAAGAGCAATAATGTGAATCAATGATATACATTTGAAATTGATTCACATTTGAAATATATGTTCATTGTTTTGTTTTTGTGTTGTTGTTGAATATATATGGTTACAAATAATATATTTCATTTGCAATTTTCAAATATTGAATCTAAACTGGAACATATTTTGCCTCAACATTTTTAGTTAGTATAGAAAACTGGAATTGCTAGTTCTGTGTCCATCATTTGTGCCGTTAATAATATCAAAATCGAATAAACGGTCCAACGCAACCAAACCTAGTCAAAATACATTTTCAGCAATAGCCTTTAATTTTTTGTTTGAATGTTTGAAGTGTCAAATGGAAAAATTTGTCCAGTTTATAGAAGCAAGTTGTTCCTTTGTATGTTTTGAAATGTCAGTTTAGAAGTGACAATATGTGTTGTTCAGAAAACTAATCTACACTAAATATTTATGTGAAATGAAATGAATAATCCATTCATGATAACAGTCAGTAGGATGGGATGGTTCTAAGAAATGAAGCAATTTTAACATTTGTAACTCATGTTTCTACATCTCTATCATTCGAATATTGAAATTATCAAATTAAATAAGTAACTCACAGATACACATGTATTGCATCACATCTATTGCGTAATCATAATTTAATTATTAGAACACATAATAACTCATATGCGCCTTGAGCAACTCTAAAGATGGATGTATTGTGCTTTATAAATATTGTTATTATTATTATATTAGTAACTTATGTATTTTTAAGTCATTGCAAAGTCCTCGAGTATTACAAGTTTATTATCTAATTTTAAAATCTAAACCTACCACGTGTTCAATTATTACATGTCTTATTTCGAATACACCCTTTCAGATCTTTAATTAACCTATTTAAGAGCTAGGAATATCTGTATTTGTGCTTTTAGGGGAAATAATTAATCACAATGACGTGAAACGAATGTTGAATAGCAGGTACAAGTAGATTTGATATAATAATTGCTATTATCATAATCATGGTCTCATCTAGTGCTAACATTTCAAGGAAAAGAAATGACAGCAACATTCTAACCTAATTAATATGTACATTGAATTATAACTTTTTATTCAAACTAATGACTTAAGAAACATATTGAGTTATTTAAAAAATAATTAAATTAATGATATTTGGAGGAATGATAGTAAATCAACGCAATGTGATAACGAGCTGTCATCTAAACGTATACTCATATCATTTTGAAATAAGGCAAATTTCCCGAAACTTAGGATTTTACCCTGACATTCTCTTGAATTCTTTATACCTGAACGGCGCCCTTACCTTATTATATTTCCAACATAATTGTATTTTTACCTTCACAATTATTCGTCATTCAAATAGGATTTCACATGGGACGTTAAGTTTTCTCAATATACAAAAGTATTCAAAAGTAAATACATGAGTATACTACCAAACTTCCGGAATAAAAAAAGAGAGATATATCAAATATATTTTCTGTCCGATAAGCCTATTTAAAGTTTTAACTATAAGTAATCGTAGTATTGTGCAGATGAGTTTCTAAATTGAGAACACCCGTAATAAGTTTCTTAAATGTTGTTTCAATTAAATTGATACAGATTTTGCTTACATTTTATTTTGTATATAACGACAAGATTGGCGTTACAACTGTTTATCAGTAAACAAAGTCGGTTTATTTTTATGTTATGATGTACATCCTTAATAGGATTCAGGACTTTAAAAAATGATAATATTGATAACTTAACTTTCTAAACACTTACTACGAAGGTCATATAATCTGAACTAGAAGTGTCGGAATTGTACTTCAAATGCTATTAAAGTAAACGTTTCAAAATGCATTAGATAGAAGATTATTGAAATTAGGATTATATGGATGTTGCCATTATCAAGAAATCTATTTGAAATTACTTATCTGGTTTTGACATCAATTTCTTAAAGCTATTGTTACCACAGTACTCTAAATGTAAATCAACAAAATGTATTTCTTTTTTTAATCACTTACGAGCTGTCTTCTTTTACAAATGTTGATGTTGTCTGCTATCATATGACAGATTAATAAACATTCTAACCAACTTACGTTGATGACTGCATCAACAGATGAAAACATTAGATAGTAACCAGAAGTCCAAAACTAGAACAAAATGTTACACAATGTTAGTAGATAGATGTCGTTTGCTCTTTCTGATAATTGTAAAATTTGTTAAAGGACACCAACATGCATAAAACACGTACTATTCCACTTCATTTAAGAATACTTAGTCAAAGTGTGTGAAGTAAAGATTGACATAATAATACTCACGTGGAAGTCTAGGTGGTTTATATCTTGTACATTGAAGCCATGAGAACCTTGCAAGTGGGTTCTCTTCAGCATCAGTATCAGTCTTTGATTCATGGCCATCACCCTCATCATCAACCGTCATTTTATGCGGCGACGTCGCCTCCTGGTTGTCATCGACGCATTCTCTTGGGGATGGGTAATGTTTATCCTGATACGAGACGCCATGTTTGCTGTGTAAAGTTAGCTTATGTTTAGCCCTGATGCTTTCTAGTCGGTTAGAAGTCTGTGAGTCCCCATCCCTCTTGCCGAGGATACCGTCTATGCTAAAGTCGGTGACACCGGTTCGTTTGTCGCCCAAGCTGCCCGGAGAGGCGGCGCCACTGGTAAGCATCGGTCTCAAGCCCTGGGCCACACGTAGATTCTCCATGTTGAACGAGGCAGCGGCAGCGATCGTGGCCGCTGATCCTCCGGGGAAAGCCGTAAGCTGGCCCATTGTAGTCGAGGATAGAGGTCCAAAGGGTGGCTGCATTCTTAGCCCGACTAAAGAAAAGCCAGAATAGTTGGAGAGTGGCGCCGGGAAGACCCCGGCGGCGTAGAACCCCTGCTGGAGCGAATAAGCAGAATTTAAGAGAGCCATGGTGGGACAATGAATGGATTCGCTAATTCCTGACTTTTACTTTGTGCTAGTTAGGAGAGACAAAATAGAGATGAGACCATATATTCTCAGAGTTGAGTAGACGATGAACAGCAAGTCAAAAGTGACCAAGAAAGACCACTGTGCCCAAGATAAACTCCAACTCCTTGACTTCTTGATATACCCTAAGGAAAAACAGTGAAACTAGGTAAACACTTCAGCGACGAAGCCGACTACTCTTGCTCATAAAAACCTTCCGCTCATCTTTGTCAAATAAAAAGCATTGTTTGTAATGGGATGTGAGATAGCAGTGTAGAGAAATCCGCGATAAGGTGTTGCCGATTCACATGTTCATTCCCACTTTGTTTAGAATCAAACTGTGAACCTTCAATTCGCAAACAAGTTTCTCTCCGATTACCACCTTCCATCCATACTCATCACACACTAAACGACACCAACCTGTACTGCACATGCGCGCAGGTCGCGCGTTAATTGGCTTGACCTTCGAGGGGTCATAGAATAATGACGTCATCGAGACAGTGGAGTCAACTTCTCTTGTTACTTGTAGTCGCGTTTCGATGGCGTGAAGTATTTATCGTTATCTCGACTTGGTGCCCTTTTAGCGCCTGATTAGGCAAAGGGTAAATTGGAAATCCAAGTTTCCTTGGATAGAATAGACTGGATTATTACTGGTATCGTGGTGGGCTTATTAGGTGGATATGGGGAGGCGCCAATGTAGAGAACACGATGAATAGAAGACTGAGGAAATTGAGAAAATTGTCGATAAAATTATGATCACGGTGCACGGTGCATTGTCAGGTGGAAATAAATGCGAATTTCAATTCAGATGAGAAAAGATGTTGTTAGATTGTTTCAACGGAAAACAGAAGAATCTATCGGAAGATAGTTTCCAAACAAAAGCAATGTAAACAAATAAAAGTTGATGTGATCTCTGAAATAAATAACAGTTGTGCTTGTTTGTACATCTATAAGCTATAGTGTGACAACAGCTTAGCATTAATTCAATGCCATATATTTGAATTCGTATTTGTGGACAGTGCATAACGTTGTTGATCGACATTAAAACCAAGAAGATAAAACTGTCAAATTTCAGTAAAGGAAAACAAGTCTTCATTCTTGTCTGTTTAATTTCGAACTTAATTGTTCTTTTCACACACCGGTAGCTGGCATGATTCTATTCTACTACATGTATTTGTTTATGTTTATCACTTTGGCTTTTGTGTTGCGATTTCATGCTGCGTATTTCGTTTATTTTTTATATGGGGTATGGTAAAGCAAATAATTACATAATGTTGATGTGATATACAATAGAGTAATACAACTTTGCGCGCGCTGAAATATTGTAATTTGTTGAGAGGTTTTGAGGAGGCGTTTTTGTTTTAGAAAGTATTTCATTTTTCATCCAATGAACCAAATTTAAAATAAAAAAAATCGAGATGTAACATATCAAATCATTGATTTTGATAACATAATAATTACAATCAATACATTAAAATAGCAACAACAACAATTATATTACAAGTCATAACATTGAATATAGATGAAAATAAAAATGTTCTCCCTGACCCTACCCCTACCCCCTGCCCCCCCCCCCCGAGCACTCTGTCCAAGAAGCCTAGTATCCTCCCCGGTCCCCCTTCCTACCATACCCTCCTCTCCTCTCCCATCCTATCCCCTCCTCCCTTCCAAACTACCTGTTTTGCGATGCGGAAAACACAAATATTGCCTTTAGGCTTTTGACATTTAGAGACAGATTTGTTATAACAATCGATTGAATATTTATTACAAATTTGGCAATGTTCATGTTATCTTAATTATGTCGCATGAATATTGTATTAATGAGAATTTAATTATTTCCCTCAGAATGTAGCTCCTTTCCACTCTCTCTCTCTCTCTCTCTCTCTCTCTCTCTCTCAACTTTTTTTTCGAGAGCTAATTTAGCAATCAGCGTCATGCACAGACTAGCTCCCAATCCTTGATATATGAGCTGTGATATGAGGAAGTATCATGATTACCGTACTGATCATGCCCAATATTTCATCATGGATTAATTTGGTGATTGAGCTACGGGAACGGACAAGTTTCTTTGGTAATAGCTCTTGCTATTTGCGTCAAAGCCATCCATTCTCTAAGAACCAAATGAAGAACTTTGGCGCGCATCGTCCAAGTCGTGCCGTAGACCATACAGGCGTGCGGGCAGGATCCCAAGTTCCTAATCCACGGATGGAAATCGTAAACCTATCATTAACCACTATTTTCCAATCAGCAAAATGAGAAGCGAGGAACGAGTGGTAGCGATAAGTTAAACAGGAAGATGATGAATAACATGATGAAGATGATGGTGGATGATGACTCTTGCAGACTTATTATGGAGTTATTAAAGGAAGAGATGAAAATGGTTCGGTTTAAGATTGGTGATGGCCTTGTCAAGGGGAGATGAGCTCGTAATCGGCTGCGCGAATCAATCGGGCTAATTTGGCGGAAGATTGGAACGACAGCTGAAATATATATATATGGCGCGAATCAAGGGGAAAGTATTACACGTTTATATACCTCTGCCATGGGTCGCTGGTAATTAATTAGCTCGTTCTAGCTCCTAGATTGTTTTTCTTAGGGAGAAGCAATCCGACAAAGGAGAAATGTAGCAGAAACAGGATATTGGAAATGTGGAAATTCGCTGATTGCCTTGTCTTGAGGACGATTAGTGATTAGACAAAAGGAGATCATTAGTGGAAAAAGGAATCATACTATTTATATCATATTTCAATATGATAGTGGAATGGGGCTACAAGCAAATTTGACGCACCTACCCGTTAGACATTCTATATTAGCACCCTCATGAAATAGATTAGTCATTTTGTTACCTTTTAACCAATTTGCTATCTTTTTTATTATGTTTATTCGCCCTATTCCTTTTTTTTCTTCGCTCAAACTGGACAAAATTATTCGTTATTATCATCATAAAACAATAAGAATGTAATGATGAAATGAATCAAGGATATATTTGATGTTTTAGAAGGGAAAATTGGAAATGCAGATGTACCAAAGTAGGATGACTTTCATACGTACAAATTGTGTCTGTTTTTCACCATCTTCATTCTCTTGCAAGCGAATTGTTCCCGTGGTTAAACATTCTGTTTGAACGAGTGTGAATCTGTAACTTAGAAGAATAATTTTTACAATTTCGTCTTCAGCACCGTCGTCATCATCATCGTCATCATCATCATCATCATCATCATCAACATCATCGTCGTCGTCGTCGTCATGACATCAACCTCACTTTCATGGAATGTCTTCCATTCATCAACATCACTCTCATCTTTCTGTCCATCTGCATTCTCTTTCACTGGATATTAACACGTTACTTGAGGTCGATAGGCCGTGGCTCAAACCATAATTACGCAATATTTGGTGATCATTATCATATTTCTATTTGAATCAACGTTGTTGACCTCGTATACCAGTCAATCGATAACTTTCTAACAATTAAGTGATCTATACTAGACGATTATATTCCTTATTGGATTAACTCTGTGACAAAACAAAAAAACAAATAGTAATATACAAATGCACGTACAAGTCGGGTAAAATCAATCGGTTTTATTCAATTATAATGCAAATAATTGCCCCGGCCAATGACCCCATGTGGGGGCTGCCTGTCAGTTAATTGCATGGGGGCCAACATAACCATAGCAATTCCCCGATCAGACATAAAACTTATAATAACAATAGTTAATTACCACCGCTCTATTTGTTTTGGGTTTCGATTTAACTAATTGAAATTGAACAACATACTGCATCGATTGTATAATTCAATGACAACGGTAGAGTGTCATGTCCGCCATCCCACAAAATGTGAATGCTATGAACTGACCTCCAAACATTACATCTAAATATGCAATACCAATACAATAGAAGCACCACTCTGAGTGCAATACCAACACCAAAGTGTTGTACCTCCTTTCTTAGTAGCTGTCTAGTTCAAACTTGCTTAATTTTTTGCTATCGTCTATTATTTGGGGTGCAAAATTTGAACTTCATTTTATTTGTAGTACAGTGGGGTCGAGGATTGTATCGCCTGCGTCGCAAAATGCAAAAAGTAAATGTAAAATAGGGGTAAAACTTAACAATTGTTAAGATAAATAAAGAGTTAACGTTTTTCTTCGTTTTGTGTATTTATTAGGACTAGATAAATCTCTGTAAAGAATGAAAGAAAATTGTAATTTAGTGTTTGTTTAAAACGTTTTCTTTGTTTCAAATATTATATTTACTATTTTCAAGTGTCCAACTTGAGTTGTATGCGCTTTGATAATCATTCAATGATATGCCAACTAAGGTCCTGTATAAGTTTTATTGCCTGGAAATTTGAAATAACTCTTTGACTTCATACGTGAAACAAAACATGTCATATTTAGACAGTATATTTACCGACTTATTTTGTTTTATATATCTTATTTGTCTTTCTTTTTTTTGTCAGGACACCTCCCGGCTAAACGGAATTCCACGACCATTCCAGATCAATATGACTATCATAATCGAAATGATTGTTTCCTACATGGTGCCAGTTGGTCATTTTTTAGAGACAATAAATAGTTTGGTGGCGACGTGGTCATTTAGCAGGAGACTAACATCTTTGTCGAAAGGTCGATACGATAATTAGAGCGCAACACATTATCACTGGAAACAAATATGTCATGTTGTTTTGGTGACATGGGAGTGTTAAAATATGGATTCAAATCGATGAATGTCATATCACAACTTCGAAATAACATGACAGGTTGTGACGAGTACTCGGAGTAAATGACATAAGATACATGTTTCTGGATGACTGAATATGCAGTCAACACGGTCTTGGTATTGTAGGTACATTTTGAAGATGCAAATGAACAAAATGATGCAAAATAGTTGACGAATGTTAAACAGCGAGCCACTACACGAGAGCCGAATGCTTCTTTGCTGAGAGCAACTTAAAATAGAGTTCTTTAGCATGTATATGAATAAATCACTAAATATAATTTTGCGCTTTTTTTTTCTTTCTTTCTTCCTTAGTCTGTATATTTCCATTGATTTTCAAGCGAGATTCAAAGCGAGATTGGGAGAAATTGGGAGATATAACATAATTGTTAGATACGACATCCTGGAATTGTATTGGTCATACACTGTTTTTTTGTCAAAATATTGTATCTTATTTATTTCATCTTTGAATGTATTCTTGCAAGCGTCATGTCATTATTATTCAAACATTGCTATGTGTTTCATGTGCGATTATTGTAAACTAAATGCAATTTAGCCTTCGGGCTGCAATTTGCAGTATTTTCATTAAACCATTCAATTCAATTCGATTGAGTTTAGACTTTTCGATCATCCGTAGTTCTATAAAGCAAATTAGGGGATATAACCATAATAACGCAACACTGTAGATGGGTACATCTCGATAGTTTCCTCGTCGTTCACCCCAAGACACATATTAAAAACTTTCCGCCAAGAGAAAGTCACTCTATACCCATTGGAACTCCCCTTTTATCAGGGATGTCCCGTTATATCTGGCGCTTCGAAAGCCATCTTCTGTAAGTGGCTTAAGGCGAGGATTAGGGCGGATGGGTCCCTTGTTCCTCCTTCACCATAAACTTCAATGTGCCCCTCCCCGACTATTAGTGTGCCTACTGATAACAAACAACCTTCTGTATCGGCTAATTATCTCATCATTCTAAACGTTAATGACTGTCTCGAAATGAAAGGGGTCGCTGGAAGGTGGACTTTATTCAGAGGGTTCCCCCTAACAATGGGTTTATATACCGACACAATACCAGTGGTTACGTAGGCTTAGCAGAACTAGATTTCAATTACTTTTTTCACCCTCCTATTATTTGTGTTTTATATGTAGATTCTGTTCCTCTGCTATTTCGCAGTCCGTCTTCGATTTCTCATCCGATAATGCCATTGAAATTTGATCAATTTTATGGGAAACACGTGGTGACTGACAGCAGAATGAAAATGACTGCTTTGTCAATCACACCACCCCCCAGTCATGTCAGTATTTATTGTTAATTACCCTAAACTATGAAATTGATCTGTAACATTTTTTAAAAATACAAAAACACAATTGTTTGTTTATAGTCTAATAGAAATTAACGACGTCTAATAATTAAACTTTTGAATCATAAGCTTAAATATCTAAGAATTCCTTAAACTTTCCTGTGTTTAATGTCCAAGGTTCCACAGGAAGTGCATTGAAAGTATAAAGGTATCGCGGGCATCATTCCTAATCAGATATTTGTGACTGAAATGTATTTCTGGGGAGTGTTTCACAAAGACTAAGATCGGATCTAAGTTGGACTTAAATATGACAGGCCATTCATGCCACTGGTTGCTCTCACCATTGGTCTTTCAATTATGATCTTCAGATAATATTTTCTCCTTCAATAATGAACTAACAAAAATGTAAATTCTGTAGATGTGCGACCATGATTTGTACGTCCCTTGAGAGACCATTGCCAGTAAATGGTGAGAGAAAACATTGGCATGAACGGCCTGCCATAGTTAAGTCCAACTTAAAGTCAATCTTAGTATTTGTGAAACACCCCCCCCCCCCTGGTCTAGTAGTAAGGACACTACGTTGTCTGTTTCTGGTGACTTTAATTCCTGTATCGGGGCCAAAATATTGTGCCTTTTCGGTCTATGCTGCAGAAATGAATGTATCTTACGAATTACCGTTACTAAAGTGTTAATGTACAAGTAATTGATTTGTAAGTTCATCCGTTCTTTGTCCGATTATTTTTTTAATTGGGCATTTTCATGAGCTAAATTAATGTCACGTTTTGGGCCTTTTTTGTTAGTTGTTTTTCGTAAGAGAGTGGGGTGGTAAACATCTTTATTTTAAAACTTTGTTTGGAGTTCTTCCATGTTTTATGTCAACAATTAACGACATTTTCCCGTAATGGTTATGTACATAGGCTACAACGTACCGTGTACCTCCGAATAGAACTTACGATATCAACAAATGTGGAAACTACTTAACTAAACTTATTAAATCTACGAAGCCTGTAGAAAGTTTTAAATATAAGTCAGTTTTAGTTTAGCCATGGGCGCAAAATTTTGTCACTCTACCATGAATTATATATTATGAATGCAGTTGTTTGGATTTGTCACCCGTATCTCTATTAGTTGATACTCCTGGGCATGTCACATGAAAAAAATATCCAAAAGGGTCGGGAAAAAAGAGGAAAAGAGATGAGAAGGATAAAAAAGGAAATAGCTACAGGAAATAATCAGAAAACGGTAATAGTTGTTTAGATTCGCTGATGATATAAACACTCAGTATTCATGAGGTAATGACTGCTTGAAAGCCCGATACATTTTAAGGAGGGGGCCAAACATTATTTAGATAAAAAGAGAATAGGAACTGACAGGATGATTATCTCGTGAGCCAATGCGTAAACAACGATCTAAAATAGGTATTACTTGAGTAGGACTAGGGCTGGAGGGGGTGGGGTAAGAGCTGGACTTTACAATAGCCAGGTTGGTCAGTTCATTAGGATGAGTGCCTAATTGGATAAGTAGGGGACATTGTGGACTCAAAAGAAGTAAAGTAAAATCCCATTTGGGGAGGTAGGGTTAGATGGACCCTGAAGAAAGGATCTATTGTTGGTCTGGTTGGGGTAAGTCGCAGAATGGGGCGCCATCTAATTATCTTTGTCAAGATCGCATAATGTCAGGTGACACCTCCTCCCATTCCGCGATGCTCTTTTCATACCTACCTCAACTCCCTTCTTCTTTTCCCTTTCACTTCGGAGCTCTTCGATGAAGAAGGCGGCGCCTCGGTCGAGGAACCTTTTAAAGTCGGGACTGTCTTTATTGAACGAGCTCATCAGGGGGTATTCATAACTAACAATTGACACGTTAGTCAAGTAAGGCCACCGGCATGGATTAAACCCAGCTAGAATGTAAGGCAGATGATCATCCACAGCCGATAAGAAAAGGGGAAACGAAAAATAGAACACCAAATGAACAGGAGTCTCAGCATGATATCTTTCACTCTGCCGCCATGCTTGCCAAAACTTAGTATGTAGCATATACAATACACCATTATTAAGCTCATTTGCAAAGTAAACACTTGATATTCTGCTGTTTATTGCTTTGTTTTTTTTTTACCTTAAGAGGTAGCTTTGTAAAGAAATAGATACAAAAAGTACAAGTGCATATTACAAGGAAATGATATAGAAACACCGTGTTCTTTTCTGGAACGCAACGTGGAGTGTTATCTATCATTTCCAAACAAATATTAGCAATGATGGTGATACAGGATAAGATTATGGGAAGAAAACACATACAAATATCACGCATTATACATTTAAAAAGTTAATACACTTTTATTTACTTAAAAAAAAAAACCTTATCATCTATGATGTTTAATTGAATTGAGGTTTTAACTGCAAAATATTTACAAAATTGTTAATCACAGCCTAACCACGAACATTATTGAACTTACTGATCTCTGAAAGTTTTCGTGAAATTCCTAAAATAATATACATGTATTATATTTTATCAATTGAACCGTTATCGAATAAATGAATAGGCAGACATTTTTCCCTATTTTTTGAGAAAAAATAACGATTATCACTGAATAAGAAGTAAAAACAAAAATGATGTAAACAGAAACATTGTTTGTAATTTGTTTGTTTTAAAGTGGTTCGAAATTCGTGTTCAATAACAATGAACTACTGATCGAACTACAAAGTGTCCACAAAAGTTCGTCAAGATTTTCAAGAATACACTTTCTTATAGAAATGACAGAGAACGATACCATGTCTTCATGTTACTGATGTTATATTTTTTTGTAGCTTCGATAGTGACGATTTCAACATTTAAAAAAATGTTACAAAAGAAAACATACAACCGGCTTTGAAAGGTTTCCTTCGCGGTATTTAGCCGCTGACTTAAGAATGATTAGGCTGAGAGTAATGGATTGTCTAAGGGATTAATTACATCCTCTTGATACAATATCTTGTCGGTATCCTTTGACTAATCAAGACATATCGACCAAGACATGAACATATCCCAGTGAATTACATCGCTTGGATTAACATTATCCATTAAAAGTACACCGCGAAAGATTACAGTGGTCACTTGCAGCCCCCTCCGCAAACTTTCTAAAAGTATCAGCGTTTTCTTTTTAGACAGTCACCAATTCATTAGGACAAAAGGCGGGTTGATATACACTAACAAGACATTGAAAACACCATCTCAACATATCAGCAGTTGACCTGTACATTCAGAGGTAAAAATCATTACTTGGAATGGGTTTATTGAATTCTATATGTTGGTTTAAACATAGATATTCCCCGACATATTCATGCGCATTATAGTTATCACATTTTTTTTGTCACAAAATTAATAACTGTTCGCACAATTTAAAAAAAAAAGTCTTTTCGTCACATACTCAGAAATGCACACACGCACCCACACTAATGTTCAATAATTATATCGGTTATTTCATAAACTCTCGCTTTAATAAATTGTTACCAGATATAAATAATTGCTCGTTTTTCCAACTTGAATATTATGATAGGAAACAGGAAGACGCAGAGATCGAAACCGAATAATTCTCAAGTATTAGAAGAGAAATGGATGAGAGAGAGAAAGAGAGAGAGAAAGAGAGAGGGGGAGGGAGAAAGGGAGGAAGGGGAAGGGATTGAAGAGGAGAGGGATGGAGGAACGGAAGTAGGGAGGGAAGGGGAGGGATGGAGGAACAGAAAGAGGGCGAAAGGGTGTTTGGGAGGGCGAGTAAAAAAGGGCTGAAAGTCATAATTCCATTCCATTAGCTTTCTTGACCCTAAACAGGAACAAATAATGTATATGATTAACTGACGTTTATACCTATTTGTTTTTTCCGAGAAATTAAAAAAAGGAATTATCTTTATTTATCATATTACGTCATGGGGAGGGGGTGGGGGTTATCATAATTTACCTAAAAAGGGCGACGCACTTACTTTGCTCTTGTCAAGCTACTTCCATACTTTATTGTGTCGTCAAAACTGGGCTATGGATTTTTCATTTCCAATCCTATATCTTTAAGATGTTCCAAAACAGATAATACCATAAGATATGCCTTGTGGATGCCGCTAGTACCCCGCAATCCCGTCAGAAATGCCTTGTGGATGCCGCTAGTCGGCCGTATCATAGTGTGGAGGAAGTCGGGCCGGATCAGGACTATTCAGCATCTCAGCGGGGTACAGCCCCTTTGATACGCCCCTCCCCTTTTAAGGTCAATTAGAGACCATTGTCAAGCTTCAATCTGATAATCGAGTGGGGCATCTCAAGACAATGATTGGTTCTTACGCCACAAGCAATGGCGCCCTTAGCTTTCTGCCTATGCGCTCAATACGCGTCGATTATCGAAAATTGTAGCTGAAAACGAATTCGAAGACACCAGTTCAATTTTATTGGAATAAACAACTTGACTTTCATGATTACAACTGGTCAATGCCCATTATTATCTTACTAATGCTATAAGTGCCGTGGTCAAATGACCGGCGTCTACGACTGGTCAACAGGTCCAACCTTTAGGTGCGGCATAACATCTTCGACCCAAACGAAATCAATCACCATTGCAAATCAACGAAAGACAGAATAATATGAGAAGACGATGTCTTTTTAATTTGCTTCACCCCCTACATCACTAATTGTGACGGAGCTGAATGTCATAATTTATTATGTTTTTCATTTATCTACAATGTACTTTTGAAATATGGGAGAGGTGGTAAACTATTACTTCAATTCGTTATACTTAACTTTCCTCTTCAACTTAACCGAAGTAAAAATCATACTACTTGTGTCTATTAGACAATCAAAATTTATAATCATTACATTCAGTTTCTGTCTAATATACTAATACCATGTGTGTTATTACGCCATTTCAAAGCGTTAAGTTCTATTGTTGTTGTTGTTCGAGGGGGGGGGGGGTAATTTACTTGAAATAAAAACAATTAGAAACAAGTAATTCCTTGAGCAATACTGCATCGAATTTATTGTTCCTTTGGTTGTAAGAATAGAATGTTCAATCAATAACAATTTTGTTTTTCAAAAGCACAATTATAGTAGAATAGACACTTCACAAAATGATTTGATAAACATTCATAGGACGGAGGTAACAACTTGCAAGTGATACATTCGCAAATTGCACAAACTTATAACGCTTCTTTCTTTGACACGAAAACAAACTTTACAGACATTTAACATTTGCACAAAGTAACGAATAGTAAAAAAAAAAAAAAAAATGAAAAATTGTAAACGAACATGTGAATGATTTATAAAAACATACATTATAAACTATTATCACTTCGAGTAAAAGCGACTTGTATTTATGTTTACATGTTTGAACGGTTTAGAAAGGTGCTCATTGTGTGACTCTTTTCCCGTATAGCTGTCGTTAAAACACATGCCATTTCTACTGTAGCTGTATGAATAAGACTGCATGCTAAACAATGACAACTTAATGAAGTAATGAATCTTATTCAGATAATCAACCCCATTACTTTTCGAATAAAATAAAATTACTACTATTATTCCAATTACTACGTTCTGTTTTTAAGAGATACCATGTAGTACAGCATGCAACTGGATTGTCAATTTACAAAACATGTACTACGGGATAACATTCCATTGACATGATTGTAGACCAATGCAAATGGGGTTGACCGAACATGCATGGTCAATGGCAACTAGAGGCATACATAGTGAATCTTTGTGAGAGGGAAAGACGAATACGAAATGTGGAGAAGGAAAATAATAAATTGGAAGTACAGGAAAGTTTCAAACAGAGAAAACAGATGAGAAGACAGTGAAGTTTTTGAGTAGTCGAGGAATCAAAGCTCCACTCTTGTCCATCCAGCGAAACAAAGAGAGTTTTGGTTTTCCATTCCAAATATGAAAATTCAATACGGATGATACCTCGATATTTAACCATCCTATTTCAATTTAAAAAATGCATTCATATCTGATTATTATCCGAAATGAGACTCCCGAATGTTCATAAACTAACGCGATCAATCATGATACTTGATTCAAATTTTTATGAATTTTCACTTTTGATGCTCGATGTATGTGACACTCTTTTATAAATCATACAGGATACGAGTCCAGTAGACACTGGTAGATACATAAATATTACAATATCTCTTTGGTTCATTGACTATTTGACAAATTCAATAAATTCATGAAATGAATGTTTTAATAGAGGATACAAAATTGGTACCCAAAAATCGATATGCTGAATGTATATGCAATTCAGAAAATTACTAAGAATTCTATCTCTTTCTCTCTCTCTCTCTCTCTTACATTTAATAATTTGTTCATAGGGTGAGCGGTGAAAACGGTGGTTTAAAATTTAAATCATGAAATGATGAAATGTAATAAAATAACCACATATAAGCGTCAAATTAATCAATTTACACCAAATTGACAACATGTGGTAAATTTAAGCTGAATCCGTTATTTCAAATACTCTACGATGTCACTAAAGGCAGACGGAAGAATGTACCAATCAAAGCTATATTCCATTTAAAACGAAAAAGGATTATTTGTTATAGATATTTTGTTATATAAATTTAAGTTTTCACTTTTCTTATTTTGAAAAAATAATTATATCTTCATTATATGTTGATACTATATCATAATTATAATGCTGGAATTGACAAATTAGATAAATATCACATTTGTAACCACTGCACATCAGCTCGGAGACGATTACTGTTCGAAGATTAAAACTGGTCAGATTGTTGTTCATGTTGTCCGGCATATTTAAATAGATTGCATGTAATCCGACATGCAACTCTTAATAAAGCTCGATGTTATTTTCTCTAAAATTGCTGGAATTAACAAATACCATGAATATGCCAACTTCATATCCAATGAATCGTTATTTTTTTTACTTGCATGATCCGTCACATACAAGATCACGTACATTTGAAGAATTTTTCTTTTTGTGTTATGATATCTATACTTATTTAATTCTATGTTTGCATCTTTGAGAAGAGCAAATGAATCACTATTTAAAGTAATTATTATAGAAAAAAAGAAAAAGCTGTACTGAGACATCTCTCGGAAATGTACATTTGAGAAAACTGATAGAAACAAAAGCTGTATTTACACATTATGGTCCAAATGCTGTGACATCTCAATAAATGAAATATTCAATTATGTGCAATTTTTGGTAATAAGGGAAGCGTTGGAAATATTCAGTAGTCACTGTCAATGGAGTTATCACTGTAACACGATGCATCAGTGAGATCAGCTGACATCCTGCTTGAATCGAGATAACTTCGAGATGACAAAGAGAAATCACTTTTCTCCGATAGTAACTCTCTTCCAATTCTTGCTTCTTCTTCTTCTAGTCCATCATCGCCATAGAAACCATTGCCGTTACCAACGAAACCAATGAGTTGATATTCGGAGGGTTCTTGTTGCATGACCCCGTTCAGACAAATACCAGGAACGGTTATGGTTCTCGTTCTCCCGTTCATTGTTCTCCCGTTCCCGCTATTTAACGATCCCGACTTTTCTTCCGATGATACAGTGATAAGGATCCTTGGCCCACTGTCCTCGGCATCAAAACTTGCCCAAACGCTGGAAGAATCATTGTCACTGCTTTCAACACTGCCACGATGTCTTAAGTTTCTAAGCGCCAAACGGCCCAAGTTCATTCTCTTTTGATGGTTTCCATTTACAAGCCCGAAATGCCCGTGGTGTAATTTTCCCGCCATCCGACTTTCCAGTTCGCTGATTCGTCGAAGAGCGCGCTTCAGTTCTCCATCACGTTCTTCCAGCTGCGTCTTTAAATCATCACACTGTTTGGAAAGAAGCGAAGACAACGAGACAGTAAAACAAGTGAAACCAATAGCAGGCTAAAGTGGAAATTGAAAGAAAATTGGCCTGATTGCAGACAGGGGCTGTTATGAGAAGATTTTAAAATGAGCTCCTCCAAAATCTCCTTCGACTTTCATCAAGTTGATTGGTTTGGGATCGAAGTCGTTTTTGTATTCAACGCTGTACGAGGAGATCGTCTGCGTGTGAAACTTGAGAAGTCTGGCACGAGCGCTCGTTCCAAGTGCAATTAAAATAGAACGCCGGGAAATACGTTTAATACAGAACGGCAATCACTCGCTAGGGGTTAGGGGGATACTTTACGTGCGCTCCGAGATCGCTTTTCTATTAGGAAAATGGAACATCGACGAGGTGCTATGGCACTTTCTATCCGCTGATAGCGACTATGATGAATGAAAACCAAGACGTTTTATCCATTGCGATGCTTCGTCTAAACAGGCAGGGAATTAATCAAGACAGCAGAAAGGCTCTACACCTACACACATCCTTCACACAGCGATTTAAGCGCCAAGTGAGAGCAGGAGAAAATGTTTCAAATGGAGGGGGATGTACGTGTATTTATTTGAAGACAAAACAGTTTCCAAGAGTGCTGTTTTAATTGCACTTGACACGAAAGAGAAAACAAAATAAGAGAAGAGCAGAAATTCTTACCCGTTTGGAAAGCTCCGTGACCTTTTGCTTCGTCGCCTAGAATGAAAATAAAAGGAAATTAACCCAGTCTGATTTCTTGCCAACAATAAATTGTTGTAAAGTAAACGGTTTAAAAGGGAATTATGATGGATCATTCTTTACTTATTGATTTAGAAGTGTAATTCAATGACCGGGGTAAACATACTATCATCGCTTTGATCGGTTACGTTGTAACTGGATGGGGCAAAGTATTAAAACAAAAAAACATTTTCATCTCCCTTTGTATCTAAAGAAAATACATATATAAAATGTCATATATCAAAATTTGTAACGTATATACTTACGAGACTATCAAATTTGCGAAGCTCGTTGATGATATGTCTCAGCTCACTTGTCTCTTTGGCTTGAAAGAAATTAGGAAACAAAACAAAAAGGAAAGACAAATAATCGTCATTAATTATTATTTTGTTAGATGATAGTGAATTCAGAATTCGATAACCTCATGTCCGGAGAATGAACTATGCAACCACATCATGCATATTCAATAAAAATCATCATCCATGAATCAATAATATCATTCCTCAACTGTAAACAACTCCATTGTCTATAACCCTAATTAATGATTATAACCTTCAACACAATGTGGCCTGACAAATCGCCTCATGCTAATGTTCGGTCTGTATCGACCGTGTACCCACCTACAAAATGTAACACCCAGAAAACACGAACATGTGTAGCACGGTCGATGACTCATTTTGGATTTGATCTTTTACGGCTACCGTAGATGATTCAGACTAGCGGATTTATCGAAAAACAATTAGAATAATGATGAGGGATTGATTGACACGGTGTTGCCTCACCTGATTAATGTCATATAATAACATGAAAAGTATCAGTGCCTCAAGGACACAAGTATTTAAACATTATTTTGATAAAAGTTTCATGCCGGAGGCACTCATGTTATTGTTACAGTACTTTTTAGACTGATCAATTGAACAGAACAGGCCATGGTGGATAATAGAAATGTGCAGTAAAATAACTTTTGAAATTGACAACAAAGGTTTGTACTCCTCATTGAATTTATCGATAACATCGGGTTTTTGTCAAATTGTGAGGGGTAATAAAGACAAAACGAAAAAATTGAGAAAATACAACCGAACGACTTCACCGAGCTCATTCCTTTTTTCTTTTTGATTCTGTTGTAATTGTTTTTTGTAAGTGTTTTGTTGTTGTTGTTTGTTTAGTTAAAACTATTGTAAGCAGGATGGGGCAGAGAACTGAAAATGGCCAGAGACAGGAATCTAGTGACAGGGCTAATTTACATATAGAGAAGGTGAGAGGGAAAGAAGTCATTGTAGAACTCATTGCAATCTGCATCAATTGGAACTCGCAAAGTAAAAGCAAAGGTAGAGGGAGAGGGAGGAAGAGAGAAGAGGGGGGAGACAGAGGCTGAAAGAAAAGGGGGAGGAATCACAGAGAGAGAGAGAGAGAGGGGAGAGAGGGAGAGGGAGAGAGGGAGAGAGAGAGAGAGAGAGAGAGAGAAAGGAAGAGGAAGAGAACGAAAGAGGGGAGGGAAAGTGAAGATAGTGAATTTCCAAGGGATGATTATCTTTTTAATGTAAAGTTACTCTAAGCAGGTAGACAATCAAGCTACGAGCAATTTAGCCTTTTCTCTCTTTTTGTTAAACATGGCTAATTTCCTACCCATCCGGAAACAACAGACAATTTGTTAAAGAAAGCTCAAAATTAAAGTATTGTTCAACCAAAAGGATTAAAGCAATGCACAATACTGGCAATCATCTTCCATTAATTGATTGTTTGTGAACGTTAGTGAGAATTTAATGGAAAAAATATTGCTAGCTCTCTGAAGCAAAATGTCAAAATTGTAATTGAATTGCCCACAATTATCAGATTTAAAAACTTCAGTTCCAGTGGCCAGCTCTTGATTGATTGTTAAACGTTGGTCCGGGAAATGAGGATTTTGGACTCAAAAGACATACCAATCTGCAAATGTGTGTGAGTAATCAGCCAGAACTAAGCGTCGAGTTGAGAAAAGCAAATGGAATGAATTCCAACTGATCATAAAATGTCAATCAGAAACATTCGATGTAGTTTTCATGCAAGAGTTAATTTGTAACAATTCGGACGTGTGAAATCTCATTTTGTTGGGGGATTATAATTTAAAAGAACCTCATGAACTTAAAAGCTCATCCGTTAGAGATTGGATTAGTTAGATTAACCCAATAGACGTGAGACAGCGCCTATGCAGTATTAGATTATAATGACACACGGGTCATCATCCTCTGCTAAATTTACTTTCACACCTTCGTGCCTTATGTAAAGCAGCTGATTACAATTGCAAATGCTCTTTTGTATCCGACTTAGGCATCAGGCATCTTAGTATACATCTGCATCTTCCAATAGTCTTTACAGTTTGTTAGTACAGTAATACAAATAGTTAATATCGAAGAAAAAAAAAACATGGCCGAAGTTGAAAAAGTTTCAACCTTTGTTTCTTTTGTAGCTTTTGGTATTGATACGAGTACAGAATATACATATATATATATAAAAAATAAACAAAGGTTTTAAAAAATCGAAATAAGGGTACTTTAACAGTCTAATGCACTTGTACTAAAATTTTCCAGAAAATTATTACGTATTTGTCAAAAACAATATTAACACATGAAATTGTTATAATTTTTATATCCAGCTATACGATTGCGTTTGTTATACTAACGGTATATCTCAACTTATGTTTGCACTTGCATCATTGAATTTTTTTGACTACATTTTCATATTTTCTTCAGGTAATAATGTTGCCTTACTTTTATCAATCATTCTGGTGAGGATACCAGTGACTGCTGTCGTCTGTTGAATGGCTTGGTTGGACATGGAACCACTACCTGTTTCATCACTGGTCCCATCACCCTCCTTATTACTGTCTTCAAGGAGTCGTGCCGAGTCGGGAACCTGCAGGGTAGCCTCAGACTTTCTTCGTTGCATCCTAAAGGTGAAGAATGATGAGGGGTGACGAAGTGAATGACATGGTATATAATTTATATAGGTATATAAATATAGGAGGATATTAAGGTATTTGATTACCTTTGAATTCATTATTAAGTTTAGATTGACAAGGCAAATGCCTGTCTTGACAACCTTGATGGTTGTGTAGTCCCATGTATACAGTGCTTATTACTTTACCAAGACTGGGCCACATTTCTTATAATTTTGATGACTCCAAAACCTTGCAGTACACACCAATACTTATATGCTACATGATCACATTTTCCCGATTGATTCCACACCGTTTCTTTCACAATGCAATCGCATGACCAGAACTTTAAGGATTTAAGGACTGGGAGGAGGAACAGACGAACAGGTATCAAATGCTGTATGAGTAGGTATGTCAGATTATATCTAACCCGTTAGAATTCAAAGAGAAAGGTGGAAAGATCAACCACATGACAGAACAATTCTTTAAACTGATAAATACAAAATCGTCACCTTTATTTTTGGCCGAGTTTTCTGAGCTATCGTATTTCTGCATTTTCAATTTCGTAGACACTGGGATCTCTATTTTCATCCCATGTATATACATGTAATATGAAGCAACATCACTATCATTCATGTTATCATCACAATCCCCGTACTTTCGTACACATCATTTGAATTAAATCACCAGTTCCTGATTCACGTTTGTCAAACAGGACACATATAAGAGCACCCGATATCAATGTTTTCTCGACAGAATAAAAACATCGTGATTGGTTTGTGTTGAACGTGACGTTTGCCTAATTGAATCTCTGCGATGCTTATGATGAATGTTTGCATGACATTTCAACCTTAATCTGAACGCTTTGCGTGGGATATCATACTTTATCAAGCAGTCAAAATAATGACGAACGAGCTAGTTTCCTTTTCTATCTGTCTGAACGTGCTGTGAATCTGATTTTGGAAGATCTACTTCTCTTCAACCTCAAATCGAAATGAACACAAAAGGTGCTGATAACATTCGTTGAAAGAAGTTTCCTTTTCTTCAAACATATTGCATTACATGAACGTTTTTTATTACTCTTATCGACTTGTTTGAAAATAAGATATATACATGTATATATATAATTATATAATGTATATGTTCATACTTAAGTAATACTATTGCAACACTAAAACTGTGAATATCAAATGGCAAAAATAGAAATTGCAAAATAGAGATGGCTGTGGCGTATTTATAGAGAGAAATGAACATATCATTAGAATGCACTTAGAGCAATTCACTTGGCATGAATTTATTCAGGCAGACTTTACATGTGTTTGCAGAAACAGAAAAACGTACTTTCATCCCCACATGTTTTCCTTCTCAAATGAAAGACAAGAACGAAAAAAAAGGGGGGAAATAGATCACACTCCAACATCTGAAATATAATATTAAACCGTCCTACCAAGTATTGCTAGAAGGCTATATTGCTTTTTTTTTAAATCAGAAAAAGAAAATCTGCTCTCTCTTTAAAATGGACTATTCTGACGTTTCATAATTATGGATTCGTGATGAGTAAGAAAAACAACAAATAGGGGATGAAGTCCTCAATCTAAAGACTGACATCCAACTTTTCAATACTCCACATCGTGATGAGGTGTAGTCCTGTTTTTACGTTTACCGATGCACCCTTATCCCCTTTGTCATCTACGGGCTCGTTAGTTTACAACACGATGTCCTGATTCGTGATCGAGAAAACTGACGGTAGGAAGATCATAGCAGCGATGAATTACAGAGCAATAGCAATTAGAGATTTGGATTGCGACAAGATGCAGTGGGTTTGTTTATTCCATAATAAACATCGCGATTGCTTGCCAGGTCGGGATGAGACATAGCGAGAGGCAACGTCCCAATGTAAACTCGCTCTTCAATTTGCGAAAAAGCGCAAGTAGATTGTGTCCCGTTTTAGCGACCTGATGCGATGATATATATCGTGCCTGGCTATTGTACCTGGTAGAGATATCAATGTGTGTTCTTTTATTTTAATATTTGAGGATTGATTATACAGACAGGCGGACAGGTGAAGTGAGCTTATGTGGCCAATACCCGCTGCACTAAGAAATTGACACCACTTGTAACAATGCGGATTCGTATTTTAAAAGGTGGTCCATGCAGTCAATAAGTCAAGCGCATCATTTTCAAGAATATTAGAGGCATCGATTGTCTAAACATATTAAATCAAATTTATTGTAGAGAAATTGCCGAATCCCCTCCCCCCCCAAAAAAAAAAGAAAAGAAAGTTAATTCAGCGCTTTCTCTACATCTGTTATGTGTGTTTCCAAAATGTATAAACATTGTAACAATGGAGTATCCAGCATCGAATGATCGAAAGGACATGACGCCCCAGTGCATTGGTAGGAGGCACAAAAAGAAATATGATCTAGGATTCCATCCACTTTTAATCAATTTCTGATAAGTCACTGCCAAGTGCTTACATTGACATCCCCATATTTCATTGTCTATTTCTATTTTTTTTTAATCTTTTGCCGATACACAATGCTTTGATATAAGAAAAGGAAGGACTTATATTGTTGTTGTTTTAAAAAAAAACTATAAGTTGATTATATTAAGACATGACATTTTGCTAGATATTCAATGTTTGTTTCTATAACAATTATATTTGATTTAATCCTCCTCTGAAAAAAAAAGAACATAGTTATGAAATACCTCACTTTCATTTCTATCGTGCCTTTTCATAAAAGAAGAATACTTTAACGTCAAATCAGTTAAATACGACATGATCTACATCTATCTGACTCATATCTGGTAGCAGAGAATAATTTCACATATAGCACCAGCTAATTTGAATGATACCGAACTAATTGGAGTTTTTGGAAGGACATACAGAAAATTGACTGATTAATTTACCTTGCCGCCTCCTTGTTTTTCTCCATCCGATCTCTGCCGTGTTTTTCTAATACCTTCTTTGCGTCAGGATATTCTACCAGAGCCTGCAGCAAAAGGAAACATTATGACACACTATCCATGGTAACAAGAGTAATGGCATTTTAGAACATGTCCTCTTTTTATGTCATGTTTGTTTTTATATACAGAAATACTTTGATTATTCATAAAGTTACATCTAGTTTCCCACTCGCTTTGTTCGCTCTCCAATTTTAAAAGCAAAAGCGCTGTTATCCTGGTAAAGCACCCCTCCTTATGACAAAATATTCATGCAATTTTGTTTAAAATTAATGATTATTAAGAGTGGATATTTTATAGAAGCACATATCAGATATTAGGGAGAACAAGATAGTCCTATGGTAAGTTTGTTGACTTTTCCGCATAGGCTGATGGATATCTAATCACCCTCCCCCTAATTAAAAAATAAATAAATTTAGAGCCTGTCTAGGCTAAGCATACTATACGTATAATTATGATTAAAACAATGTTAAGTGGGCCAGTCGTTACGAAATTCTGCTCTCGAAATTTAATCCTCACCCGCCCTGTAAGTAAAGTCTAGGTGTAGACACATGTATCATATCAATTAAATTATTTCTAATGCGCTATGGAAATCCACCTTAAAAAAAATTCTGACATGCTTCTCATGAGGTTCGAATCACCAACCTGCATAAGGTCTTTCTTGGACAGACAGAGTAGCTCTGAATAGCCGAGTGAAACCACATCAGCCGTCCGTCTATTCTGTCCCTCGTCGAGTTTTAGCAGACTGATCTCACCGAAGTAGTTGCCCTCCGATAAGGTAGCTACCACCATGCACTCTTGAGTTTCTTGGTCCTGCACCACCACCTGTATGTGACGATGAGAGATGAGAGATTGTGATAAAGCTCAATGAAGACGATGACTTATTTGGAGAGGCTTCACATAACCATTTCCGAAAACTTGACAACAATTACAACAACAAAAAACACAACAAGCAAACAAAAAATAAATGAATAGATAAACAAATAAAAACAAAGAAGCGGGATAAAAAAAACAGTTTATTAGAATTTGTTTCTAGAGGAAGAAAGG
>JAVYIG010005615.1:130000-133278 GCA_035222895.1 Strongylocentrotus droebachiensis | reverse complement strand
GTTTGTCATTGATTTTAGGTGGAAATGATTGAGAAAGCCAGGTATTTTTATAATTGCTTTAATTGATGCTACAATTATATCATCATTGCTATAGTTCTCTTTTTTGTAGAGACCTGAACCCTTAAATCAATATTTTGTTACCCACCAGGCATCAAATGTAAACATTGATCCCTTCAGCGTCATTGTATTAAGCCCTATATAAATTAAATATTATTATTATTATTATTGAACCACATCAAGATGTCTGTTAGTGTGAAGGGGCGACTCCAGGCAGGAGACCTCAAGAAGATAGCGGAGCGGAAAGAACAGCTCCAGCATGAGATGGATGAACTGGAGAAACAGGAGGAGGAGCTGGAGCTGAAGGAGAGAATATTGAGAAGGATGCGGGAAATCTGGAGTTGGTGATTATGGAGGGGAGGTGAAGATGGTAGGAGTGCTGGATGATCCAAGGGGGGATAGAGGCAGGCGCGGATCCAGGATTTTTTTAGGGAGGAGGCCCAATTTTTTTTTTTTTTGCTCCCGGAATTTGAAAATCGCGCCGGCCGAAAAGTCGCACGGTTGAGCACATTGTTTTTTGCTCCCAAAAATTTGAAAAATCGCGCCGGCCGAGGGGGGGGGGGGGGGGGGGGGGGGGGGGGGGGGGAGGGGGGGGGGGTTAGTGGGCAGATTTTTTTTTTTGGCCCTTGAAAATTTGAAAATTTGCACCTCCCCCCCCCCCCCCCTTGAGCTCCAGGGGGGGGGAGGGGCCCATCCCAGCAAAAAGGTAAAAATCACTTGTTTTTACACGTTTTTCTTCACAGGGGGGGGGGGGGGCCAAGGGCCCGCCCGCCCCCCCCCTGGATCCGCCACTGGATAGAGGGATAGTAAGAAGAGGAGGAGATGGAAATGGAGCCACAGAGAGAAGAGAGGAACGATTGAAACTCTTGAAAGAGCAACTGATATCTCAGATATCTCAGATGTTTTACTTGACTGCTAAGATAGCAAGTGTATGTCAGGTTATCTTTTGTTCTATAGCTCTAAGTCCTATCCAAGTGACTTTCAAAACCAGGATCTCCTAGATACCAGTCCACTGCTCTACCATGCACTCAGTCATGTATGTACATGCCATGCTAGTGTATGGCCCCATGCAGCAACCCTAGGTTTTGAAGTACGTGCCAAACTACTTTCCTGCAATGGTCAGTCTCTGAGCATGAACTACATATTCCAGGTACCTGTAAATGACTGATGCCCTTTACATGATTTAAACACAAAATCACAAGTCTCGTTTTTTATACCCATCAATGGTTTCAGAAGGTGGGGAATTTTTGAGAAAATAGAATGAAATCAAGCTCCAAGAAAAAGTCTATCCAGGGAGGAAGTCATGTACACGGAAATATGGCACTACACCTAGATCATAATCCTGTTATTGGTTTCGAAAAGGAAGAGATAGCAATAAAGAATCATATCGTTGGAGTGTGGTGGTATATATTTATACTTGCTTCTGGTAGAATAACAATGATTTGATCAGATCATATTCCTGTTATTGGTTTCGAAAAGGAAGAGATAGCAATAAAGAATCATTTCGTTGGAGTGTGGTGGTATATATTTATACTTGCTTCTGGTAGAATAACAATGATTTGATCAGGAAAGCTTACCGTGAACGAGAACTTAAGGAAATATCAACAATTTGAAGTAAATAAACACCTGTATATATACATTTGAACGTGACAACATTAGTGAAGATGGCAATATGCAAATTGAACAAACTGTATGTGTATACCCAGGTAGGCTATCCTTACGGTTTGCAACAGAAATCAGTGCTGATATCAACCACTGAAACTTTTTTAAATTTGTATTATTTAACGGCGATTTACATTATTTAATAATAAATTTGAAATCCGATTTTTTTTTTTTTTAATGTGAAACTGGTCACCAACCTTGTTTTCTGTTACACATTATTGAACTTGTTCTTCATTACACTATGCACTAGAATTCCTGACTAATTTGAGTATCTAACATACTTGCTTGATCTATAAATTATATCTATACCACATACTTACTAGATACAAATAGAATTCTCGTGTTTCCTATCATGCATTCAACCATAAAAGGTAAACCCGAAACGGACAACTTTCAAGAACTCCATAAATGTATTGTCAGGAAGTTTGTTTTAAGAAGGAAAAAACATGAAGCCAGATAAGGGGTTGTGGTCATGGTTTTAAACGAGATGTCCATGAGTTCTGTTTCTGATAAAAAAAACTAGCTTTCTGATAAAAAACAACGTAGTAAATCTTTAATTGCTGAAAATAACTAAGTTACCGGTACTTGCAAAATGGTATATAACCAGACTGATTTCACAATAGTGATAATAAAAAGAAGAAGAATAAGAAAGTGCATTAAATTCAGCCTTGGCCTTGGTATGTAACCAGACTGATTAGCAATGAGAATAAGTAATTTGCTGCATTAAAGGCATCGTTTAACAATGTTAAATCTGAGATGCATGGCCCTACGCGTTATCAGTGTCTGTGATATGGTGTAATATTGAAGCCGTAACAAAAATTGCGCTTCAAAATGATCATGAAGTGCCTCAAAAAAGTAAAGATCTTTCAGTGACCGGTTTTACCATACTCATTTCCCCAATAGACTGTAGTGTTATAACAAATGTTACGAAAACGAATTCTGAAATCTCTAATTTCAATCATAGATATCTTGATAATCAGACAGGCGATTGGCTTGTAAAAGTCATGGGATACATGTATGACCTAAAGGTTTATAATTATGATTGCAGCATGAGCTAAATCCAGGATTTTGTCTAGAATCTGAGGCTAAGTTACCCAATTCATTTAATTAAAGCTAATCTTGAGCTCTGGTTTAGGCATCATATGTCGAGAAAACATGGCTATAATTCATTCTGGATTGTAATCCTGCAGTAGATTGATTGTTTGAACCAGTAAAATAAGAAAATCACTGCATTCAGCTCAGCTTTGACCTGCCTGTTGTTTGCTTGATCAAGTATGATAAGAATTTGTAATAATCTAGCATAGATATAAGATATTAGATTATTAACCCATTTTCATCAAACAACCAAGCATCGAGTTTAAATTCTCCTTTCATTTGTTTGACCTTGGTCAAGAAGTGCAAATATATATCTTGCAAAAGGACGTTAGTGCTGTCGTAGTGATTAGTAGTGATCCTTAGTCTCCAAACCTATCGACCCTGAAACTCACCACTAATGTAAGTCTTTTTTTTTGTAATCCAAAAAATAATCTTGTATTCTCTATTGATCTGAGGCCACGTAT
>JAVYIG010005615.1:0-127500 GCA_035222895.1 Strongylocentrotus droebachiensis | reverse complement strand
TTCTTGATGCTATCACATGGGCAGCATATCATGCATCTAAGCAGCCTCCAATTGAAGACCCACCAGCTAAATCTGCACTACTACATCTGTTTTATGACAAGTCTGCTACTCCAGCCATGATCAAGCATGGGATGGATGTCCAGAGATAAGCTGTGGAGTATCTAAATCCAGGACAAATCCCAGTCACTACATTTGACCAGCCCCTATTCGCTCTCACAAAGTTTGTACAATGGAAATGGCCGGATACTCATGGTGAGAATAAGCAAGTGGTAATGCTAGGTGGTTTACACACAGAAATGGCCCTATGGTCAACACTTGGCAATCTCCTCGAGGGTTCTGGGTGGACGACAGCAATAACAGAGGCGCAGGTAGCATCGGTTGGAACAGCAGACTCGTTCCTGAAGGCTGCACACCTTACTCGAACCCGGCATGGTCATCAAGTCTCTCTCTTGACTTTGCACACTTTACAGCAGGAGGCTTTCATACTAACTACAGGCCCCAAGGATGAACGATCAGCTAAGGAGTGGAGAGATAACATGCTAAAGAAGAGCCATACTTTCATGTTCTGGGACCAGATCATGAAATATGAAGCCCTTATACTCATCTTCATCAGAGCTCACAGAGAGAAAAACTTTACACTGTATGTGAAGGTCCAAGAAGAGCTCACCCCATTGTTCTTCGCCTTGGACCATGTGAACTATTCCAGGTGGATGCCTGTTCACATTCGAGATATGAAGTCCCTACCAGCCACTGTCAAGAAGGAGTTTGATCAACACTCACACTGGGTTCTTTCCAAGACATCAAACACGTTTTCTTCGATGCTTTTTGACCAGGCCCATGAGCAAGAGAACAAGATTATGAAAGGACTCTTGGAAAACCCTGCTGCTCTTAGACGATGGATGTTCTCTGGACCAGAAATGGCTAGAATGCTGAAAGAGTTTGAAGATGAGTACTTCATGGGAGATGATATGGAGAATCCTAAGATCTTCCAGCACCATGAGCAAGGTCTTTCATCGCAGAAGTCGTTTCAGAAACAAGTCAATGCCCTTTCTGCAACCATCAGGCAAATGGGTTTGATGATCTGGTAACGCTTGACAGTCGCAAATGCACAGACACAGCCGTTGTTACCACAGTCCGCACACTAGAAGTGACTGGAAGGAAACAATACCCAAAGTTTGTCAAGACCGTGCTTGATGAGCGCACCCACTCAATCCACGATCCCATCAAGAAACATTCACTGGTTCTCTTCAGAAAATCTCACGGCAAAATAGTTCAGAAGAAAGACAAGAAGATCAAAGTGCTTCAAAACAATGTAGCACTATTTGGCCAACTCTACATCGCTATGCAGAGCCGTGAAAGTGACTTAGATGATTTCTTCGCACACGAGATACAGGCCTTCCCTCCTTCTCTGTCAGACTTCGGTAATCTTCATCTACCAGGTACAAAGTCTGACCTGCTGCATTGCCTTTAGCAGCCTGACCAACCAGAGCCTCCATCAGCATATTGCTATAAAGTCTTTGATGGAGCTGTCATCGTCCATTGTCTGCCTGTTATCGGCACCAGTACATTTGATGGATACGCCAACGAAGTCTTCATTCCATACCTCGAGAAGCAACTGAAGACTGCCAAGAGATTAGATCTTGTGTGGGACACTTACATTCCAGACAGTTTGAAAGAGTCTACCCGTGAAAAGAGGGGAACTGGCGTCCGTAGGAAAGTGTCTGGCCAGACCAAGCTTCCAGGCAATTGGATGGATTTTCTTCGTGACCCAATCAATAAGAAAGAACTGTTTGCCTTTCTTACATCCAAAGTGAAAGAGTTCCACTAGCTGGCCACATGGCAAGGAGGTGTTTGTCACATCAGGAGAAACAGTGTCATCCGTCGAATCTAGCATCGGCATGGGAAACTGCAATCACGAAGAAGCCGACACAATGATTGTGGTTCATATTCTGCATGCACTAGAGCAGGGAGCAAAGACTGTCCGTGTGCGAACAGTAGACACTGATGGTGTAGTCATCCTTGTCGGCAAATTCTATGATCTCCTCAAGACTCAACCGTTAACTGACATCTGGATGGCATTTGGTATGGGGAAGAAATACAGGAGGTACCTCAACATCAATGCCATTTGTGAGAGTTTGGGAGAGTCAAAGTCACAAGCCCTACCTGTCTTACACTCGTATTCGGGTTGCGACACGACATCAGCATTTCATGGCAAGGGAAAGAAGTCAGGCTGGCAGGCTTGGAAAGTGTACGATGATGCCACAGAGACATTTGCTTATCTAGCCAAGCATCCCTTTCAGAAGGTGACAGTTCCAGGTCCTTGAAAGGCTGACCGTTGTCTTGTACGACAAATCGAGTCCATCAAACTCTATCAATGAGACAAGAAGAAGCCTCTTCTGCCATGAAAATCGATCGATGAAGAAACTGCCATACTGAGGTTCGATTACTGAAGGTACGTGTCAGTGACATGAAATCTCACACTATCTGGGTGAGCCCTTTTCTCTACATTAAGTACATTATTGTAATGAGGGCACATTTGTGATGTACACTATGCCCTAACTTCTCAAAATCCAGCATGAATGATTTCAATGTATGTTCGCAGTGTGGCCATGTGTTATAGCCAAATTTACTGGTGCCCCCCCCCCCCTTGACACATTTTGTTCCTTCCACCACAAATGTTCAAAGTTAACTGTATTTCGACTGATACGCTTCAACTGATAATTGTGGTAACCAGATTAAAAAAAAATACAAAACAACAAAAATTAACCATATTTTTTTAATTTGGGGGCTCTAGTACGACGCCCCAGCTCCAAAATCCCACATATATGAATATCATGCCTGTGGTTCCTACCCTAATATCGTTCAGAAGGTCCTAATGAATACATGTACCAAAAATTGTGTTTTTACAACTCAGAATTCAAATTTATATTACCATTTTTAAATCATTTGGGGGCTCCAATACGACGCCCCTGCCCCTAAATTTCACCTTTATGAATATTTAATTTGGGGGCTCCTACCCTAACATCGTTCAGTGGGTCCTAAGGAAGCCCTGTACCAAATATGGTATTTGCAAAACTATAAATCAATGTTATTTTATGTTTTATATCATTTGGGGGCTCCAGGACGACGCCCCCACTTCCCACACCCTCATATGAATTTTTTGTCGGAACTTCCTAACCTAATATTGTTCAGGAGGTCATAAGGAAACCCTGTACCAATATTACACATGTACTACCACAAATCAATGTTATTTTACCTTATATACTATTTGGGGGCTCCGGGACGACGCCCGCCCCCTTTTATGACATTTTTGCCGGGGGCTCCTACCCTAATATCGTTTAGTATGTCCTAAGGAAGCCCTGTACCAAAAATGGCGCTTGTATCCGGCAGGTAACGATAATTTCACTAAGCCACCTGACTACTGGTAGTGGATTGTAATATAAGAGTATTATGCCGCAGGGTTTATTTTGTTATGCTGTCATGTGGAGCCGAGTCCAGACATTATTTTAACCATAAAGTGTGCAACTTTTTAATTTTCAGAAGTAAATGACTTATTTTGCATTTTTTCTGATTTTATATGACAGTAGAGAAAATGATAAAAAGCATGTGTGCTATGTAATCTCCTGATGAATAGTTTCATTTCTCTGTGTATTTATTTGTAGAAAGACTGTATAACTATGTTAAAGGAATTATGCAAGTTCATAAATGTTTGGACAAAAAAAGGTGTTACTGTTTTATATAGGATAGTGTACTAATTCATCAACTAATCTTATTCTCTACCTGTGAAAATATATTTTCTTGTTAAATTTCAAGCAAAATGTGTTATATATGATTGTGCAAATCTGGGAAATGCAATAAACTTTTCAAATGTGTATATATTGAAAAGGATCATTTTAAATGTGTACATATATAATTATGTAAGAAAAATATAAGAAAGGGTGTATAACAAGCATTAAAATATTAATTGGAATTTCATCTGATATTGAAGTCAATAGTACTGACAATGAGTATTTATTTGTAAAATGTAATAGAAATGAAAGAAAAATATTTTCATATTAAACTTGAAATTTGAAAACATATTCTTTTAGAGGTGTTTCTGTGAATGCCTATTTCTTTTTATCAATTCTCCCTCCATCTTTACCAGTTTCATCTCATTTTTACTCCCTTTACTCTTTATCTCTCTTTTCTCTTGCTATCAAACGCCACCCCCTCTTAAACACTCGAACCAACAAACGCACACGTTTACACATGCGCACATACACACTACATGCCCACACACATTACGCCTCTTCTTTTGTCATCCTCCCTCTCCTTTAAAGGTACTGTGTCCATTTGCAGCGAACATCAAATTCTGTAGAACTTTGCAGGAATTATGAATATGTCACGTATGTCCTCTCTGTGAAATTTAAACGTAACAGTGTCCTAGTATTGAAATTGTGCGAGGAAACCCGTTTACTTTGTAGACTTAACTGTCAGACACTATTGAGTGACTGACTCATTTTTTTTTTCTTTGGTAATAACATTCGATTCGACAACTAACGGTTTCGATTATTTTCCCACACAAAGACATTTCAAGCCCTTTCGTTTTGAGGGAAGTTCTAAATTTGTATTATCTTTCAAATGCCGGTTGAATTTAACCTTTTCATTTTTGGGGCCTGCAAATGGGACACAGTAACTTTAATAAACGCTCCCTGTCTGTATGCCGTTAGAACAGCATGAATTGTCTCTTAGCATCTGATCAATATATAGGCCCTACCAATAATTCTTCTAGAGATGTATGGAGAAGAGGAAATTTGAAGTTCTTGTTCATAATGTTAAGGATATGACATTGCGTGAACCTGTATCCGTTTCGAGATATTTCCTCCACCAAAACATTAGGGAATTTTTGATGTTTTTTTTCTTCAAATTTGAACAAGGAAATATAATCCAGGTGAAGAGGACTGGAAGAGGGTTTGCCCCCGATGCAGTGTGTTGTGTCACGATGTATAACTGTATTGACTCGGGTTATATATGTTTTGGTCTTGTTCCTGCTTTGTCGATTAACCGTACGGTTTTATTATAATGTTGATTTTTTTTCCCCTTCTAAATATCACACCGCTATCTACTTCATAATTTTGATGTCATTGAGAGCTTTCAAGAAACAATTTGGATCACTTTCTTTATCTCAATTATGCATTCCATGCCCCCCCCCCCCCCCCAGAAAAAAAAACCTCACGATAAATGTCTGCATATTTAGTCGAATTCACTCAATAGTACGGGGTAAACCTTTGTCGACTTAAACATTTTAATGTCATTTACAGAAAAAGAAAGGTACATAGGCAGTGAGAATAAGAGAGAGAGAGAGGGGGGGGGGGGGGCCTGCCTTATTTTGAGTAATGGAACAAAGTTGATTTTTCCTTTCCCCATGCACCCCCGACAGATAACTTACAACGCACAAACACTCCACATAATTATGCAAACAACTCTTAATCGGGCAGCCGAGCCGGAATAGGGGGGGGGGGGGTAGTAAGTAAGTGTCTTCAGGTTTGCTTAAACATTTCGAAATGGCACCTTATCATCATATGGTGCCCTTGAAACTAGTCAATTGATGATCCAACTTCAGTCTATACAGTGCGTCCCAGAAAAAACGAAACCGAGAATTATCGATGTTTTATCATAACCTAATCACATTTATAATTGATAAATGACAAGCTTAGATCCTCCTCTTTCATTTGATTGAACTCATATAATACATATTTCAGGCATGAGTGATTAAAATGAATTTGAAGAGAGGAAACCAAAAAGTCATTTGGCGGACGATATCTGAATTTCAAGGAGAAAATCAAATTTCTAGAAAGTTGAGTTTCTGCCCTTTTATATGGCACCTCAATCAGGAAGAATGAGGAAGGGATGACAAAGTTCTGTTTGTTTAAAGTAGTGCTTGTATTTCCATAAGTTTACCAAACGAATTCGTTTTCACTGGGTGCCTGCCGTAGCAACAAACAGAGTTGAAAAAAGACTAAACTCCATTTCGTTGACAATCAGCCGTAGACGAAAGACTTCATGCATGGCTGATTGTCAACGAAACGGAGTTAAGTCTGTTGTCGATTCTGCATGTTGCTAATGCAGGCAGCCAGTGAATACGAATTCGTTTGATAAAACTATGGAAATGCAAGCACTACTTTAAACAAACAGAACTTTGTCATTCCTTGCTCATTTTTCTTGATTGAGGTGTCATATGAAAGGGCAAAACCTCAACTTTCTAGAAATGTGATTTTCTCTTTAAGATTCAGATATCGTCCACCAAATGACTTTTTGGTTTCCTCTCTTCAAATTAATTTTAACCACTCATGCGTGAAATATGCATCATATGAGTGGCATTAAATGAAAGAAGAGGATCTAAGCTTTCCAAATATGTGTCATTTATTAATTATAAATGTGACTACGTTATGATAAAACAACGATATTTCTCGGTTTCGTTTTTTCTGGGACGCACTGTATATGGCCCAAGGAGTCGGGTACTTCCTGGTAACTTTTCCGGTGTCAAGTTGATCTGTACCTTGTCTATGATAACATTGTATTTGAAGAGAGTTGTTGTCGACATATATCTGACCAAGGAGTTATTACATTTGATCTGACATCATGTTCATTGTTCATACGCACCATAAGGCATCATAAGGCTCGTATTAACAAAACACTACGTTACTTTTCCTTATAACAATGCCTTTCTAAATAAGAGCATGTTCGATGTCTTCAAGTATACCCCCCCCCCCAAAAAAAAAGGCATCTATTTTACACCTCTGTGTATAATTATGATCTAGACCACACAATGTTTAGACGCTATCCCATATTATAAGTACAGAAAACAAAAGAAATTGTGTGCTTCGTGCTTACTTATTTGCAACTTTAATTATTTACCTTGGATTTTTGCGTGGATAAAAATATTTTGAATATACGCTTACATTATTGAAATATAATTCCTCTCAGTACAAATGCATATACAAGTACACGTTTTTATCAACTTGTTGTAATGGACACACACCATGTTGAAGAGAATACAATGTAGTTTCACTGTTCTTTCATGAAATTCCTAATAATGTAGGCTATACTTCAATACATTTTCCATTTATAATTCTCAAAAGCAAACAGGACTGAGGATTCATAGATGTCTTCTTAAATATTTTATCCCTTGCCTCTTGTGCTCCAAGGTCGCAAAAGACGCAAAACCATAAAATTGCGATATCGTTTCAAATGCCATGACTGTGAAACGATTTAGAAAATCCGGATTAAGAAGGATTCCTTCTATTCTAGACGAAAAACTCAAATTAGCCTATTGTTTTTTACCTTTTTAACAATACACGTTGAAACATTGTTATGGTCCAAAGAATGAGTAATAGCATTGTTGATGACAATGCATGATAAAACTAAAATAATAATTAAAGGAGTACCAGTAATTGGTGATACGTAGGAGAGTACATATATATATATTTTCAAATACAAATTCTGCGTTTCTGATATAAAATTATTATTGTTTTATTGTGAATGACGACTTAACGCGTACTCAATAACTCTGCGTAGAAATACAGATTATACTGTTTCGAAAGATAAATAAATTGTCATTGGATATGGTTATTGAGAAGTGAAATCTAAGCTAAGTCAAAGGATATACGATTAATTCAAAACAGCGTTATATAAATTATGAACAAATATATACTATCATAGCCATGATAGAGCAGACAGCTCGTTACTGATGCTATTTTATGTTCATATCAAAGTAATGAGCAATATTTACAATAATTGTATGAAGATTGTTTACTTGTATTATTATGATACTATTTTCAGAATAATTTATCATGTAAGTGCTTTTGTAAAATTCATTTGTACAATTCAGCCCCCGAGCTACGATGCATATTACCATTATTATCATAAGACATTATTTATTTTCTAGATTATAAATCGAACATCGTATTTAAGTCATCGATAAGTGCAGCACGATCTTAGAGATTTTCGAGAAAAAAAAATCAATATCAATAGCCTTGTGCATCACCTTTAGAACTGAACGAACACTGCAATGACATGTTACATTATTTTAACAAGATTTCTGTAGGCAAACGATAGGCGACTGAAGTTACCCTTTAGTCGATTTCTTGAAAGTCTCTACAATCGTGTTTTAGGTAATACTTTTAGGTTACCAGCAAGCAATTAATGACTGACTTTTAAAGTAAGCAGAGGCTATTCAATTCCTTCTACCTTGCAGAATCGGCATAAAGTAGACAATTGAAATGATAAAAGATTCATTAGATTACACTGTTTACAGTACAAGGTATTCTAAAACCCCGTCTTAACCGGAAAATAAAGTCGCGGTGTCGTCCGGACGTTGTCCGGATGACATTTACCCCCTTCCTGTTAAAACCCCCGTCTTAACCGGAAAATAAAGTCGCGTTGTCGTCCGGACGTTGTCCGGATGACATTTAGCCCCTTCCTGTTAGGACGCGTCAATCGGGGTAACGTCCGGACAATATCGAGGTGACATCGAGGTAAATCTCACCCTAGTCGGGCCAGGGTGATATCGCGGTGACGTCCATACGTTGTCCGGATGACATCCTGATAAACGGCCTTTTAAGACGCGCGCGGAACTCTACCCGGGTAGATTACGCGAGGGCCGTGAAAAAATGTATACATGAACACAGCGCGCGCCAGCTGATCGCGACGAGGCACGTGCGGTTGTTATGGTAACCTACCCGGGTGAGGTTTTTGCGGATGGCTGGTTAAAGGTACTATGTCCCTTTTGCAGCCAATCTCAAATTCTGTAGAACTTTGCAGGAATTATTAATATGTCACGTATGTCCTATCTGTGAAATTTGAACGTTAGCAGTGTCCTAATATTAAAATTATGCAAGGAAACCCGTTTACTTGCTAGACTTCACTGTCAGACACTATTGAGTGATTGACTGGCTTTTTTTTCCTTCTTTCGTAATAACATACATAAAATGAGCTGTAAAGGGTACATGAGCATTTGTCAACATCAATAACCCACTTCTTGTGATGGCCAAAATTAAACTGATTAAATATTTGCGCAGCATAAAACGTATGACCATTCGGTACAATGGTCTGAATATCAAGACTATTACTTATCGGCTCTATAGCTCCTAAGTCGATTTGACAACTAATAGTCGTTATTTTCCCACTTGAATACATTTTCAAGCCCTACCTTTTTTAGGGAAGTTCTAAATTAGTATTATCTTTCAAATGCCGTTGGAATTTAATCGGTGAGGGGGGGGGTAAGAGGACATTTTTTTTAATTTTTTTTGGTCTCGATTTTTTTTTTTTTTTTTTTTTTTTTTTTGTCATTCAAATTAATTTTGGCAAATCATGCATTTTAACTGCATTATTTCAAAACTGTAAAAGTTTGTTGCAATTCTTCCCCCTAACATTCCTAACTTGAATAAACATATTACGAATACGAATGACAGGTGTTAATTTGAATGATAAAAATTACGCTTCGACAAGTGAATATTAATTTGAAGGCTAGTTGAGCAGTTTCTAAATTGAATGACAGATCTATGAAACCCTTTGACCAAAATCCTAAATTAAATACAAAAACTGGAAAATTGAATGATAATTGGCATGGCAAAGCCGACCTGCGCTAACTTTAATTTGAATGACAAACTCGCGAATTTGGCCGGGAAATCCTATAATAATAACTAAAGGGGGGTTTTAACCCCAACCCCTGTTACACCCACAAATGTAATAACGCCCACAAACGCCCTCAAATGTAATAACACTTTACCCATAAATGTAATAACACCCACAAATGTAATAACACTTTACCCACAAATGTAATAATTTCACCCACACATGTAATAACCACTTTACCCACAAATGTAATAATTTTGAATCACCCACAAATGTAATAATGACTTTACCCACAAATGTAATAAATTTGAAGTGATATTTTGTCGAATTTGTTCAAAACTAAAACCCTGTAATAAAGCATGGGTAAAGCTAACTACCACCTAGCTAACTACCCCCGGACATCTTACCCCATCCAACTACCCCACCCCCCTGGACAACTAACTCCACCTCCAACTACCCCCCCCCCCCCCCGGACATATACCCCCAAGCAAATTAAGGTAGTTGGGGGTGGTTGCCCGGGGGTAGTTGGATGGGGGTAGATGTCCGGGGGTATTTGACGGGGGGGGGGGGTAAATGTCTGGGTGTAGTTGCCCGGGGATAGGCGTTATTACATTTGTGGGTGTAACAACCCCCCCCCCCCCCCCCCCTGCGTACGCGCCTGCGTCAGTCTATGTGAGGAGGGAGCTAGGTATTGGCGGTCTACACGTTCTATTATTGGATTGGAAAACTTTCTGACAAATCTTTCACTCCATCGAGATTTATTTGAATAAAAGCAAAAAAAATGCATCAAAGGTAACAAGGTGTTTTTTTTTCCTTTTAAATGCTCCTATTCAGACAGCTGGAGCCAAACAGAAATATAATCATACTTGAACTTGAGTTGTCATGGCAAACATTATGACACAAGTTTGCAAGTGAAAGGGTGACTGTCTACATTTACGTATACACACTTATACCCTTGCCTCTTTCACATTGGATGTCCAGCTATAGCCTGTTCTGCGCTATAGCTCAGCTCAATTTATAAATGAAAATGGTTCCGGAGAAAACTCACATAATACACAGCCCACTCGTTCTAACCAGGGTCACCCCTGGGAGGGGCTTTAAGTGGTATAAATACCGAAGCCAATCCGCTCCTCAGACATTCGAAGTCAGCGCGCACTCATCTTCTCATCAAAGATTGCAGAAGGTCTTTTACAGAGCTTCACTTCCAAAGTAATTTTTAAATCAACTCTCTTAGCTTCTATCAATTCACTTTTCAAGATGAAGTCGTTCTTTGTCATCACTCTAGTTCTATTTTCATGTCTGTGTCTTGTTGGAGTCACCCAAGCCGTTGCTGTTTCAAAGGAAAGTACGCAAGAGGAAGGTGAGTTTTCCGGGCAGGTTTTATTTATATATCATTATGCTACTTATCACTGTAAAAAAACTTTGATGTCCTGTACACAATTGCCAAAATGAGGTAGATATCCTCTTAAATAACAACATCATTGAGGTTTATTTTGAAAAGTGTTATGGGGATTTTATTTCCCAACCAACGTCATCTTGGCAAGAAATAATAAACTTGATTTAATCGATAACTTTGATCCACAAGAGCATTGTTTGGTGAACCATTTCAAATCTGTCTGTATCAGTTTCCATTGGCTAATCGCAAGTTTCTAGTCTAAGCAAGAGACATAATATTATTGACAATTATGATAAGTTCTTGAACAAAATATATTCTAGTCAGCTGCTTGTATTGTTGATATAGTTGATACTAAGTTACTCATTCTGATTCTACGTAAATGTAAACTGACGTAATTATTATAATTTTCGTTGATACTTTTTCTTCCTTGTTTTATCTGTTATAATGAATACGGTTGAACTAATAATACATGTATGATAAAGATGATAACATTTACAATATTGTACGAAGTACAAGGTAAACAAGATCTGGGTCAAAATGTTCCAAAAAAATAATCACTTTCTCCTTAAAATGGAAATATGTTATTACCAGAAATTGTTTTTATTCTCTCGCTCACTCTCTCTCTCTCTCTCCCTCTCTCTCTTCTCGCATGTAGCTTTTGACCCTGAAAACATTCTAGATTCAAGCAAACTGATCCAAACAGAAGAGGATACCATCTCTGAAATTAGAAACCAAGTATTGTTCCTTCAGGTATGTACACGTATTAAAAATTATACACATTTGCATTCGACATAATTTGTATGAAAACCCACTAAAGTTAGGCCACATGTGAAACGCGCACATACGCAAAAGCGGGGGGGGGGGGGGGGTAACACCCCGATCGCCAATGTTCCCTGTTGGACACGAGGTGTCATTCGATTGCGCAAGTACCCCAACTAAACAATCATGTGAATGCAATGAGTATAGCGAATTCAATACGATGTGTTTACTGTTAATTTTGCATTAATGGCTATGAAGTGCACTCCAAAAATAATTTGATTTGAATAGATGCAGAAAAACAAAAGAAAAAGAGGACACAAACATTGGGTAAATTCGGATAACTAATATGGAAGTTGAGATCCTTTTTTTAAAGTATGACCAACTATGAAACTTAAAAAATCACTACACTAAATGCCAATTTGGTTATTAGTTTGTGACGTCATTGCCACTATTCATCGATTGCTTTATATATTTTTTTCCCATTAATGTCCCTTTTTATCCCCCAAAACTTGATTTCCCCATGCCTTTACCCAGGTTATATAATTTGTATCACATTGCGTACATGGCATTTCACAATTTTTGTTATGAACTTTAAAGTATTTATACTATTTTCTGAATATTGTATATTCATAATCATTGGTTTTTGTATAAACAGTTCATTTCACGAATTAACTAAAACAAGATTACTCTATATTACTGCATCCACACAAAAACATATTATTATCAATATAACTTGGTTGCTGGTGGGTGGAACTAAGATTTTCAGGGGAAAAATTGGAAAATTTATATCATCAATATAAAGAAATCAATTGGTAAATAGTGAGGCAATGACGTCACGGACTCATGAGTGAGTTGCCAATTTATCTTGTGATTTTCAAAGTTGTTCATGTCATTAAAATTAATAACTTTCTTATTAGTTATCCGATTTTGCTCAAACTTATTTTGATTGGTTTGGCCGATTTTTCTGATTGTATTAAAATTAAGTTTTTTTTGGATTGAACTTGCCCTTTAAGTAGTTCTCACCTCATATGGCACCTAAACGATGCACATCAGTCGCTACCCGCAGTCCGACCGTGTCTTAATGTTTTGGTCCTAAGTCAGTCGAGTTAGTTCACTAATGGAAGGCATGTTTCACCAGATAAAAATTCATTATCACATTTGAAGAGTAACTTAATCCCACTGTCTTAATCACAGAAAATAATATCGAGGGTATGTATTAGTGATTTAAAAAATGAATGTGTATCCTAATTTTTAAACCACAACATTATGTAGGAATCCGTTGCTGAGATCACCCGTTCCTTCTCAAATCTCGAGCTCGTTGCGAAGAATCCATCAATGATGGCCAAGATTCACTTTCCTGACTCTGTCGAGACCGATCCTGAGCTGGGAGAACCTGAAAAGACACGACGTCGAAGGCAAGTCGACTCGCCATCGACTTCCCCGACATCGTGCCCACCATCTGGTGCCGAGCAACCAAGCCCGGGTCAGAACCCATTCGGACCCTACTCATGGCCTATGTATTCTGGTAAGAACAACAGGGTCCTATTTCATAAAACTTGTAATCAATAACAGATTCTACGATTCTATGACAAATTTCCTCTCAGTCAGTCAAATGCAATGAATTCAGAAGTTTATAATAGTTATTGTAACTTGTTATTCATAACAAGGTTTATGAGAACGAAATTCCAGAGCCCTAGGTCAAAGTCCGCAAATATGAGACATCAATGCTCGAAACTACATATGTATGCGTCAACGAGAAGGGGGAAATACCAATAGAACGTTAAGACGTAGACCATAATCATCCACTTTGAGAATAATTTTCTGACAGAGCTAATTTGCTTTAAATGTAGTATTATGCAAAAATGTTACTCAAGCCTCGTAGATCATTAAACTTCATATAAAATATATATTCTCTTTCTTCTTTAGGTCAATGTTTCTTATGTCCTGCTGGTGTTCCTGGTCAAAGAGGTCCTCTAGGGGCACAGGGGGCTGCCGGAAGGGATGGAAGAGACGGACGGGATGCACCGACAGGTCCACAAGGTAGGCATATAACAACATTAATCTGACTCGAAGTTCATACCGGAAAATGCATGGCAAGCAAAATGCAAATTCAAGTTATTGGAAAGCACTTCGGAAATTGTAACTCCTGTGTCCTCTCTGGCCAATGACGCAATGGAGAGATACCATAAAACTTTATTCAAAATAACAATATGGAGTCGTATAGTTTTTTTTTTTTTGGGGGGGGGGTCAGTCGTATTTGTTTGTTCTCACATTCTTATGTAATAACAACCGCCGCTTCCAAAAATGCCTACTTATTAAAATGAAAACCACAAAATGCAATTATTCATTGAAATGATGGTGAGAACATGAATGGGGCAAAGTACACCCAAAATTATTTGCAGTGTTTTAGGGTTAATAAGATTTACTACAAGTGATAATATCCCTTATACCACGAGTATAATCTATAGATTCCAAACTTCGAGAATATATTTTAATTTTATCTATGGATTCCAATAAAACTTCTGAATGTTTAACATTTAAGCTCAAGAAGCCCCTACTTTACCAAGTGACGAAACAAACCCAACTGAATCCCGCGGTGATGCGGTAGTGCGTCCAGTAGGTAACATGACAAGTCTACCTGGTGTCATCTATATTCGTTGGGGCAACGATGTATGTCCCGAAGATGCAGAACTCATCTATTCAGGTTGGTACAGATGGGTAATATCACATAGAAAGAAAACGCTAAACATGGTTTTGACATGATCGAAAGGACTTTCTGAAAATCAACCACAGGCAATTTCAATAGCCTTGTCCGTCTCTCATATTGAAATATGGGAACACTTTAACGTATTTCAAACATGATTAGACACACAATAAGGTATGAACTATCCTCGAATTCATTTTTCGAAAGTCTTTGCAAGGTACTTGTTTCAATGTTAGTGTATTCTACAATCAATCTAATGTTGTGCAACAACAAAAATCTTCACCACCACCAACAAAACACGTGCCTTCAGTTGGGGTAAAGTGAATGCACAATATATGGCAAATTCTTTGAGTCATTGTGATGTTTGACACTTTTATGTACAGTATACTCAAGATTCATGATAATGAATGTCAGGAAATAACAAAGAGATAATTAACATTCACTAATGTTCGAATAGTAATAATTTGTATATTGCGCAAATACCCATCTCAGGAGATGCTCAAGGCGCCTACAATTAAGTACCACAATTCCACTGGCTTTAGCCTAGCTAACCTGAAGCTCAAAGAAGCATTTCAGGATTTAATTTGAAAAAAGAATTAAAGTGACTTGGTAACATTGTTGAAGGCTGATCAAAAATTGCTTAATTTTTGTATAAAATGTTGCTTACTATATTCCTTTTACTGTACTAACCCTCTGACATGAAAACAATCCTGAAAAAAATTCTCAAACCACGAAGATATCTATGGTTTTCTTTGAAGGCGTCGATGTACGACACCCTCTATTAAACGGTGATTAACAGTAAATTATCCCAACCATTTTTGAATTTTCCCAACCGTTTTTCCATGAAAAAAAGACATAATACAGGCTATTAAAAAATCTGTCAACACTTAAATGTCTGGAATGGAATGTAATGCCATTTTATTGCTTTGTGAGATTTCCATTCACCTAAAATGTAATTAAATTGTAATAATATAGTTGGGAGAATTAAGGAATCGATCAGATCAGTTTTTCCCAATTTGTACCATGAATAATGGTCCCTTTCACTCAAATTTTCAGATTATCTTGAAATGTACATCTAGCATTGAAGTCACCACCTTAGCAGCATTATCTCTCATCTGAACAATGTCACCAAGTCCCTTTAACTTTACCAGGTCACGTACCAATTTACTAGATCTAGGAAGACAGTCCCAAATGTAGATTAATGTATTGCCAAAGGCATATAATGGTGATACTCGAACCGCAAACCATCTGATCCACATTCCGGCAACGTACCCGCTGTGCAAATTGTTTTGCACATGAGTGTAGAGAGCTGTAGAGATGTCGTATAATTATGTCATCAGGCAGTAGATCATATGGGTCGTTGTTCGCTCGAGTCCCAGCCCCGTACTAATGTCCTTTGCCAAGATATTAATCTTCAGTTGCTACTCTCCACCCAGTATTCCTTGAATGTTCTTCGAAGTTACCTTCAGTGGTTGTCATTGGTCCCACATCATGCTCAATTTAGATTCGGATGAATTTGAACTTTAATAAGTGGGTTTACCTTTGTTTGTGGTACATTGCTTTGTGATTTATTCAGGTACCATTGGAGGTGCACACTACACTCATACTGGTAGCGGCTCAAATCATCTCTGCTTGCCGGAAGAGCCTATCTATGACGAAGTAGAAACTTCCAAAGATGCATACCGAGCCATATTACACTCCTCTGAATACCAAGTCCATTCTGCTCCTTCACGCATGCAACCAATGCATGACCACACTCCGACCTGTGCAGTTTGCAGTGCGCCCTCTGGTCGCACCAGTAAACTTATGATTCCTGCCCGCAACGTGTGTCCTTCTCAAGAGTGGCGTTTAGAGTACGCTGGTTATCTTATGGCAGAGAGGTACACACACAAGAGATCGGAATTCGTTTGTGTGGACCGAGAGATGGTTCTTAAAGCGGGTACCCTGGGGAATCAGGATGGTGTGCTGTTGTTCCTGACAGAGGTCCGGTGTCATGCGGGTGATGGCTTGGATTGTGGACCCTACATCGATGGTTACGAAATTACATGCGCTGTCTGTACTAGATAAAGTCATTTCAATAAACTACTTCATATTTCATATAGTTTGGCACAGTTTTCAGTTCTTGCCATATTTTTAATACACCTTAATTCCATACACACAACGGTTGAACAATTGTGTGATGAAATCAGGCCTAGTTTTTCGTCGTGTTGTGTAATGAATACATTAGTCAGGATGAAAAATGTATTCATTTATTGTTGCTAGGCTTCTCATACCGAGCAACATGTAATGTCTGATATTCGCATTCTGACTATTAAAAAAAAAAATTGCAACAGGTGAATAAAATATATTGCAACCATGGCACCTAACAAAGATTTGCGCATTAAATTTGATTACATTATGAAATTGTCTTTTGCCGAACTGTTTGGTATTTGGAAAATACTTACGATCATGTTGTTTGACGTTACACATAATGTATTGCATTAACGCCCGCATGGTTCGATAGGGAAAATGTAGGTAAACGTAACGTTGTGCCATGCAGGAATATATTAAGCACAGTGCAAGGATCAAACCCGGGGCCTCTCGCGTGAGAGTCAAGAGCCTTTATCAATTTATATCACAGTGCTTTCACTATGTATATGGGTTCTGGTACATAAATAATAACAAGTAGTAATATTCCTGGTTTCTTTTATTCCCACGTATAGAAGAAGATCACATTTGCAGCAACACGTTAAACGGATTTATCTTGAAATGTCCCGTTACAGCTCGAATAGATATTTCTTTTGACGCCGCATGGTGTTGAATCTGATGCGTGCTGTGCTTTTTAAAATTTCATTTCTCTATACGATTTATATTGAGATTATGTCAATTTTTCTTGTTCTATTTGGGCTTTACAATTTCCCCACAATACACGATAATTATTTGGTTCAATTTGTTATTATGTACACTTTGCTCTTTTGTCCTTCGCCCTGTATTACGTGTAAAGAGATGTCGTCCACTTCTCCTTCCTGGTGATTCATCCTATGAGAGAGAGAGAGAGAGAGAGAAGGGGAGAGAGAGAGAGAGAGAGAGACGAGGGGAAGAGAGAGAGGGAGAGAGAGAGCGATAAGAAGAGAGAGAAGAAGGGAGGGAGAGAGAGGGGGAAAGAGAGAGAGAGCGATAAGAAGAGAGAGAGAGAGAGAAGGGGGAGGGAGAGAGAGAAGACAAAGAGAGACAAAGAGAGAAGGGGGAGGGAGAGAGAAGGGGAGAGTGAGAAAGAGAGAGAGAGAGATAGAGAAGAAGAGAGAGAGTGAGAGAAAGAAAATGAGAAATAGAGCAACAGGGGAGGGGGAGGGGGGGGGAGAAGGAGGGGTAAAAGCTACTCTGAAAATTATTTCTAGCTAACCTTTAACCTTAATTTGTTTGGAGCTAGAAGGGCCTTAACTCTGAGTTATTAAATTATGTGATCTATCTCGTGATGGTATTTAGATTATATATCTCGTCAAAGATAACCTGCTAGGGTTAAGGTGAGGAAATTCTAGTTAACATCACCAATCGCAGAGCAATTGTTGCTGTTTAGCTAACTATCAACCCTGTTTGAAACCCAACATAAACATGATGAACCGAAAGAGGGTTCTCTGACAAAATTATCCAACAGCGACATTTACCCCGGTTTTTCCTTCAAAGATGGCCAGTGAGGGTTAAGGTATTTGGTCCAGGGTTGAAGTTCAGAATCCCGTTTAACAGTGATCAATACCAACCGTAAAGCAATCGGAGCATTGGTCGTAAAGCCTGACGGGGGCGTCGTGTGTGTTTTTTTTGGGGGGGAGGGGTGTAACTCTTTCGTAATAGATCTTAAAGGTATTACAAAGTTTTGGTAAATTTTTTTAATTGGCTGGATAGTGATTCTTTACAATTTTGATATATTTGGATGCCCCTATGGATGTATTATAAGCTCTAAAAAATTTAGCCCCTAAAAGTCTTCTGCTTTCGAGAAAAATTGAATATTAACATTTACCGGTGCTCCCGGTAAATTTTGATAAATTTGAAATAGCACCTACGGCCAGACGATGGTAGCTGCGACTATAAAAATCTCAGAATATGCAGATCTTATATATATATTCCAAACGGTAATAGCAAATCGGTCGATTTTAGTCAAATAACATTGTTTCATAGATAAATTAATATTTTGACCTTGAGAGGGCGCTATACAAATTAAGAGTTTATTATTTTAAATTTCATTTCAATTTTCAACGATCACTGAATATTGTAGGATTACATATGCTTCCAATATGTTCATTTGAACCAAAATCATTACCCCATACCAAAACTTTGTATTACCTTTAATCTCCAAGTGATTTATTTTTGCCTTCTCGACAAAACGTAAGATTATTTTTTAGTCATTTGGATCTTCGAAAAGAATACCTTTGTCGGTAAATTACAAAATCTCAGAAGTCACTGAGACCCTTGTTAAATAAATTGCTTCACATTTTGAAGAAAATATATATATAACTGCCTAATCCTTCGTCGGATCTTTCTCAATATGTATCAATATGGTTTTCTGGAGTACTTAATTTATTACCATTGTTTTATGTTGAACGCTTTTGAATGAATGCTAATTATGTAATAAATAAAAGAATAAAGATTCAAAGAGCTGCACTTCAACTTTATACTGTAACAAATGAAAATATGCCGGTAAGGCCAAACAATAAAATCATTTGGTTGTCCTCGACCGCCCACTTGTCATTTTCGGGCCGCTCGTATTTTTTTTATTTTTTTTTAATATATATATTTATTTTTTTTATTCATTTTTTTTTATATATATATATATATATATATATATATTTTTTTTTTTTTTTTTTTTTTTTTTTTTGGGGGGGGGGGGGAGCAATTTTAAATGCCAAACATACCATTTCATGCATTTGCAAGGATCAAAATGCGTCCCGTTGCCAGTTTGGTCTTTTCAGTACGCAATTAGGTATTTATTAAACTTGCCATTTTTATTTTTCTATGTCAAAATGCCGTTCATTCAAATCAGGTTCTGAGCATTCTTAAACTCATTTTAAAGCCCATCTGTACTAGTTTACAGGAGGGATTAGACCACCCTGCAAGGTCACTGCACAGGTGGTTATCTCATCAAATCAACTCTCAGTTAATATAAGATAAAGAGGATAATGGGGGACCAATGGTCACCGATTAGGCATTGTTTGCTACATAGAGGGCGCAAGTAGCTATAAGTAGTACAATGGAGATTTAAAAGGTGCTGTATTTCAAAGCCCAAAATGCTTTCTGAGTTGGTCTTGATATTCATTGTACATTAAACTAGTCTTTTACCATATTAAAGTGTTTTATAGACTTTGTTTGTTTAAATGCTTGACAATCCCAATGATTTTTTTTTTTTAATGGAAAAAAAAAAAATTAAAAAAAAAAAAAAAAAAAAGCACAACAAAAATGAAGTTTAAAAAAAATATTTAAAAAATCCGCCCGCCCGCCCCTACTCCAGAATAGCAATCGAGGACAACCAAACAATTTTCTGGGGGGGCCTTAGCGGACGACATGCTGTGAGATTAAGGATCTTTGTATTGAAACCATAGAAACCAACAAACATTGAAATTTGGCCAAAGGAGTACATCGATAGCTCACATGACAGAACCTATATAATTACAAGAAATACTAAGAAAATATACCAAGAAAAGTAGACGAAACATTTGTTCAGGGGTTGATTATAGTCACCCGGGAAAATCTGTTTACATCATGGATGGTTTCACCAAGTCCCAAAGGGGTGTTATCGAGTTACAATTAACTGTCCTGTTCTGAGCTCATTCCACCTGATGCATTTTTTCATTGTTAAATTAAACATTAAACGGTTCCATGGAAAAAATAGTTTCACGTTTGTCGATATCAATCAAATCAGAAAGTGATGTGATTATGGGTGACTGTGAACTCTGATAATCATTTTTAGCTAACTTCAACCTAGAAAAGCCTTAACTCTGTGTAATTAATGTATGTGAGTAAACGCACTTCTGACTCCAAACAAACGTTTTAAAAGGGCTTTTTCTAACAAAGAATACAAATGCATTAGGGGGAATGAACTGAGAACGGGAATGTTAACTGTAATTTGATAAAACCCCTTTGGTACTATGTGAAATATGGTATAAATTATTGACAAACCTTGTAACATGATTTTGATGTGGGTGGGTATACAATAATGAAGTGTGTGCTTAGACGGGGGTTCCCTTGTTTTGGGGCACACAGTTGACGTAACGTCTCCTACTGGAGTTCCTGAATTTCTTGTCACAGATGCCGCATCTGTGACAAAAAACTGGTCACCATGAGCATTGTTACAGACTGCATGAACACACACAAAACAAAGAAAAAGACCGAGCATCACTTCCGTATCAGGGGCCCGTTTCATACAACATTGTAGGCCTATCTATAACAAAGGCAACATTTTTAGAATCTCATTTTATAAGTCAATAAAGGAAATCCACAAGATAAAGTCACATTCTCAAAAGATTTACTTTTCTTCTCAAATAACTGAATTATTTATGTAAAGGTGTACAGGTGTAAAGCATATTTAAATACCTTATTTGGGACACTGGCAGGTAACTAATTGTTGGGGGTTCAGGGGGCATAGCCCCTGGGAGCTCAGGGGTTTAAGGTCTATTACTGTCAGATAAACATCCAGGGGCCCCATATTGCTCTGGTTGTCTCATTTTCGCCAGCACAAACGTTGGCTAGTTCGCTTATATAGCAGACGGCAACCGGCGGATCAGACGACACTTGATAGTGAGTTTGTATGTGAGATTGCTTTTCTAAATATAAAATACAAGAATCTTTTCCATATCTTTAAAGTTTCATTGATATCTGATAATTAAACAGTTAGTAAAATAAACCTACCAAACTACATAATACAATGAAATACTTGACTGAAAGTAGGGGAGTTTGATCCTCTGTTAATAATCGAATGGTCCATGGTGTTCATGAATATTCATGTTTTTGCTTACTTCGGCAAAATGCTTGCTTATACTAAATAGAAAAATTACGGTGGGGGGTTGGATGAAATGGACATAATGAACAAATCAGAACTGATCTATGATAATTCATGCTTCTTGTCCTTCGTGTGCTTGACTAATAACCTTACAATCGCGTGGTAAATTGAGTCCAAAGTTCGACTTGTTTGTACATGTGTTATATTAGGTATAGCACACCAAAAATAAGTACAACAAACACATATTTGTTTATGATTGCAAATGATCAGGCTTTATGAAAGCTTCAAAAGACAAAAAACAAAATTGAAATCGGTCAATGCGTTGTGATTTTATACCATTTATTTGATATCGCAAAATTACCGAAAAACCTGCCCGCAGAAATGACAAAATTCGACAAAGTTGACAACTTTCATCACTTTCTTGGACACAAATAATAAATTAAATTATCAGACACTAAAATATCATCTTTGTGGTAAAAAATACAAAAAAGAACATTCATATATCTATTACCGTTTTGAAAACAGAAGCCAACAAAATAGGTCATTTTTGCTATTTTTGTGAATCTGCAGATATGAAAAAGTTGTGAAAATGACTAAGTCCGCCTAATTAATATGCGTATATGTAATCAAATCAAAACCGAAAATGATACATCAGTGAAACCTCTGTATATCAGACAGGTATGGAAATATGTTTTATTTGAATTATTCATCAAATATGCAAATTAAGTCATTTCAGCTAATTATATATTCCGCACTCATTATGCAAATAAGGAAAGTCAAACTGTTTATTTTGGGGGCATATTTAAAATATTTAACATATTTAAAATCATATATTTATAGATCATAATTATTTACACCAAATATTAACCTTAAATTTTAAATTGGCCCAATGCAGTGGCGTGCAGCGGTGGCGATGGAAATTACTCGGATCACTGTCACAGCTATTTCCTATTGTGTTTCACAAATTATTCAGAAAAACCTATCAAATATAAGAATCTACAGACTTTCAGCTACATCACAGTATATTTGTCTTTTTAAAAGATGTCATATTTGAGGATTTATGACGATTTTCCGAGAAACCATTCAACAAGCCATAACATTCCACAGGGAATGAATTTTAGAGTAACAAAAGTTTAGTGACCCCAGTACAGTTGTGACTACCTTGAGTGTAAACAACAAAATAATTTAATGAGTGAAACACATGAGGATATTGCATGTTTTGTAGGGGAGTTTTATACATTAAGGTGCATTTTCACCACGCAGAATAACAGTGCAAGTCAATGGGCAATCAACGGGCCATGTCACACAAGGCTGAAAAGAAAATATTATAATTAAATAATTTAACATATTTCCCGCATGCCTATAACAATGAAACTAAACAGAATTGTAGTTAAAGGTATGCTTGAAATATATGTGAAATACAATTTTTAAAATATTGTTTAGTTTTTTTAAATAAATTGACAAAAATTGTTATTTTCACGAACTGACTGCTGTTGTGCGTGTGTGTGTATGTGTGTGTGTGCGTGGGGCTGTGTGTGTGCACAAGCAGTTTGATCACCTTAGTAATATAGGCAATGAGGAGCTTGCAACCTTTTTTGATGAAATTACGGTGGGTGAACTTTCAAAAGTCAAGGAGACATGAGGGTTCCAATGAAAGAGCTAGTGATAACGTACGTCGGGGTGGATGTGCTTTTCGTTTAAACAAATTTTTTTTTTTTTTTTAAACGGTTTTTGGGGGTAAAAGTCCATATGCTAACGTTCATGTTAGGATGGTGGACTCTGCCGATAGGGGGCGTTCTCAAATAAGACTAAACGGAGCTATATGTTTTTAGGGCCCTTGTTGGGGACAAGGGGGCAGAGCCCCCGGAAGCTCAGGGGTTTTAGGTATTTAATTACGGTCAGATGAGCATTCACGGGCCGCCTTGGGGCCTTAGGTGGGGTTCAGGGGGCAGAGCCTCCGGAAGCTTAGGGGTTTTAGGTATTCAATTACGGTAAGATAAGCATCCAGGGGCCCTCTTTAAGACCTATGGCGGGGTCCAGGAGGCAGAGCCCCCGGAAACTCAGGGGTTTTAGATATTTAATTACAGTCAGACGAGCATCAAGATTGAATCAGATAGCTTCCTGACATATATTTCACTACATTGAGATTTATTTAAATAAAAACTTAAAATGCAGTGAAGGTAGCAAGATGGTCTATCCTTTTAAGTGCTGTCATTACTTACATTACGACACATGTTTTAAGTTTGCACATCAAAGGGTGACTGTCTACATGTACTTTTACAACCCTATACCCTAACCCCTTTTCGTAATTTGCAATATAATTTGGATGTTAAGCTAGCCTGTTCTGCGCTGTAGCTCAGCTCAGTTTATAAATGAAAATGGTTCCAGAGAGCTTTGAAGAATAAAAAATCCCATAATACACAGTCCAGTCGTTCTAATCAGGGTCACCCCCCTGTTCTGACTCCTTATAATTCAGTACTATCATCAGCCTCTCGACGGGGTTATACGAGTGATGCCGAGCTATCCCGAGAGGTTTCCTTGAGTTCACAAAGGGTTGTGCCATACTAGCTCGGGTTCCACCTTGGCACCAATTCGGCAAAAAGTGGGAGGGGCTAAAGTGGTATAAATACCGAAGCCAATCCGCTCCTTAGACACTCGAAGTCAGCACGAACTCATCTTCTCATCAAAGATTGCAGAAAGTCTCCGATAGAGCTTCACTTTCGAAGAAATTGTTAAAACAATTCTCCCAGCTTCTATCAACTCACTTTTCAAGATGAAGCCGTTCTTTGTCATCACTCTAGTTCTATTTTCATGTCTGTGTCTTGTTGGAGTCACCCAAGCCGTTGCTGTTTTAAAGGAAGGAACGCAAGAGGAAGGTGAGGTTTCTGGGCAGGTTTCATTTATATAATCATTATACTACTCATCACTGTACTTATTCTACCCTTGATGTCTTGTACACAATTGCCAAAATGGGGTAGATATCCTCCTAAATAACAACATCATTGAGGTTTATTTTGAATAGTGTTATGGGGATTCTATTCCCAACCAACGTCATCTTGGCAAGAAATAATAAACTTGATTTAATCGATAACTTTGATCTACAAAATCATTAATTGTCTGGTGTATGAATTTGAATATGTCTGTATTAGTTGCGATTGGTTAATCGCAAGTTTCTAGTTTAAGCAAGGGACATAATGAGAAAGTTTAATAAGTTTTTGAATAAAATATATTCTAGTCAGCTGCTTTTTATTGTTGATATAGTTGATATTACGATACACATTGTGATTATACGTAGAAGTACACTTATGTAATTTATTATAAATTTCGTTGATACTTTTTTTTCCTTGTTTTATCTGTTATAAGGAATACGTTTGAACTAATAATACATTCATGATATAAATTGTAACAGTAATAATATGGTACGAAGTACAAGGTAAACAAGATCTGGATCAAAATGTAACAACAACACAATTACTGTCTCCCTAAAATGGAAATATGTTATTACCAGAAATTGTTTTTATTCTCTCTCATTCTAGATTCAGGAAAGCTGTCCCAAACAGAAGAGGATAAAATCTCTGAAATTAGAAACCAAGTATTGTTCCTTCAGGTATGTACAACTATTAAAAGGTATACACATTTGCACTCCACACAATTTGTATAAAATCGCACAGTTAAGCCACATGTGAAACGCGCACATACGCCAAAGCGGGCGGGGGGGGGGGGAGAGATTACACCCCGATCGCCAAGTTCCCTGTTGGACACGAGGTGTCGTTCGATTGCGTAAATACCCCAGCTAATGCCTAGGTCACATATAAACCGGGCCCCGTACGATTTTCCCTACCCGGCGGCTTGCCGTGGAATTAGAGACCGTACGGGAACCGTCCGATTTTCATTTCTACGGCATGTGTGGTCATATATTCTGCGGCGCCCGGGAGGTGCCCGGAGAAAATTGGTCGAGTGAAATGGAAGGCGCCCGTAAGGGTGCCGGCCGAGTGCCGGCCGGTAACCTTACGGGCTCCGTCCGATGAACAGGTGTACCGATGGCTTCCGGAAGGTGCCCTATCGGGGCCCGGCCGGGGTCCTCCAGATGCCCGGCCGGGTGCCGTGCGGTGCACTGAACTACAGAGTGAGTCAGAAAAATTTCCCACTTTTTAAAAGTTGTATTGTTTGAAGTATGAATATTAATCACGGGTTTCATGATATATCTTGATAGAGTTATCCTTCCAGTACATTTTTGAATCTCTGCATGCATCACTATTTTGCTAATTGGATAATTGGAAAAAAATGGTTGTCTTTGTTTAAAACATTATTTTTATTCCTCACCTAGCAACTTGGCGCAAGTGAGATCTGGCAGTCTTGTACATATTGTCTGATGTTTAGTCATGCATGCAGAGATTCAAATGAAAATGGTACCTAAATGTACTGGGAGGATAACTCATGATTAAATATTCATACTTCAAACAATACAACTTTTAAAAAGTGGGACATTTTTTCTGACTCACTCTGTATGTGTCCTCTGGTATCCGCACCTCCTGTATTTAAAATTGCGTTGCACATTTCGAGATGCCGCCGTGAGGGACCCGCACGGGCAATATTCATTTTAAATGGCCCCCGGACGGCAGACGCCTGTTGTTGGGCATATCGCCCGGGGCTCTTGAGGGGCCCGTATGGGAGCCGTAGGGTACACGTACGGAACCCTTGAGCACCGCAAGGCGCTCGTAAAGATTTTTCATGAGAATTGATCCCAAAAATCGTGAGGGGCCCGTCCGGGCACCGTCCGGAGCCCGCATGGGACCCGTTAGGTGCCCTACGGGCCCTTTACGGGCTTTCTACGGCCTTACGGTCAGATAAAAACGCCGGGAGAATTGGGAGCAGCCAACTCAGCACCACGGTGCCCGTACGGCTTGAAAAACTGTCCCGGCGCCCGTAGGAACACTACGGCAACCGGCCGGACACCGGCCGAAAATTCCCCAAATGTCTGTTTTCACTCGCCGCACGGGCCCCGGAGTGTATATGTGAAAGCCCCATAAACAACCATGTGAATGCAATGAGTATAGCGAATTCAATACGATGTGTTTTTGATAGATGCAGAAAAACAAGAGAAACAGAGGACACAAACATTGAGTAAAATCGGAAAACTAATATGGAAGTTGTGATTTTGTTTTATTAAGTATGAAAAACTATGGAACTTAGAAAATCACTACACAAAATGGCAATTTGGTTTTCAGTTTGTGACGTCATTCCCTCACTATTCATCAACTACTTTATATATTTTTATCCCATTAATTTCCCCTTTTTATCCCCCAAAACTTGATTACCCCATGCCTCTACCCAGGTTATATGATTTGTATCACATTGCGTGCATGACATTTTACAAAATCTTTTATGAACTTTAAAGTATTCATACTATTTCCTGAATATTGTATATTCATCATCATTGTCTTTTGTATAAATAGTTCATTCTACGATTTAACTAAAACAAGATTACTCTATATTATTGCATCCACACAAAAACATATTGCTATCAATATAACTTGGTTGCTGGTGTGTGGAACTAAGATTTTTATGGGGAAAATTGGAAATTTATATCATCAATATAAAGAAATCAATTGGTAAATAGTGAGGCAATGACGTCACGGACTCATGAGTGAGTTGCCAATTTATCTTGTGATTTTCAAAGTTGTTCATGTCATTAAAAATTACTAACTTTCTTATTAGTTATCCGATTTTGCTCAAACTTTTTTGATTGGTTTGGCCGATTTTTCTGCTTGTATTGAAAGTAAGTTATTTTTTGAGTGAACTTGCCCTTTAAGTAGTTCCCACCTCATATGGCACCTAAACGATGCACATCAGTCACTACCCGCAGTCTGACCGTGTCTTAATGTTTTGGTCCTAAGTCAGTCGATTTAGTTCACTATTAAATTCCTCAAACATCAAGAATCAACCTTTTAAACATTTGAAACGTGTGACATTTCAAAATGGAAATGGAAAAATCAATTTCGTAAAGGAATGAATATCTCAATTTCGTTTCACGACTCAACGGATGAGAATCGAAGTTTGCAGGATGGTTATAATGTTGTCTATTTTGTTTTCATGTGATTTTTGATTTGTGAAAAAACGTTTTATATCATTTCTACCAGATTTGAGGGACTATTTTATTTTAAAAGGTGTAATTTTACAAATCTCTTATAGATCATCTTTTAGTCATCGTCTTTTTCAAAATATAGTTGAATCTTCCAAATCTACTAATATAATTCTAAGGCGGTCAGAAGGCGGTCAGAAGGCATCAGTACATTGAACGTGTTTTGGGCCAAAATGCCCATATAGTCTACCGGCCAGATGTCGTTGGGTTGGAAGGCATGTTTCACCAGATAACAATTCATTATCACATTTGAAGAGTAACTTCATTCCACTGTCTTAATCACAGAAAATAATATCGAGGGTACGTTTTAGTGATTTAAAAATGAATGTGTATCTTTATTTTTAAACCACACAATTATGTAGGAATCCGTTGCTGAGATCACCCGTTCCTTCTCAACTCTCGAGCTTGTTGCGAAGAACCCATCAATGATGGCCAAGATTCACATTCCTGACTCTGTCGAGACCGATCCTGAGCTGGGAGAACCTGAAAAGACACGACGTCGAAGGGAACTCGACTCGCCATCGACTTTCCCGACATCGTTCCCATCATATGGCGCCCAGCAGCCAAGCCTGGGTCAGAATCCATTCGGACCCTACTCATGGCCTATGTATTCTGGTAAGAACAACAGGGTCCCATTTCATAAAACTTGTAATCAATAACATATTCTTCTATTTAATGACAAATTTCCTCTCAGCCTAACAAATTCAGAAGCTTATAAAAGTTACTATTACTTGTTATCCATAAAAAGGCGGTTTCTGAGAACGAAATTCCAGAGCCCTACGTCAAAGTCCGCAAATATGAGACATCAATGCTCGAAACATTATGTATGCGTCAACGAGAAGGGGGGAATACCAATGGAACGTTAAGACGTAGACCATTATCATCCACTTTGAGAATAATTTTCGGACAGAGCTAATTTGCTTTAAATGTAGTATTATGCAGACATATTACTCAAGCCTCGCAGATCATTAACCTTCATATAAAATACATATGCTCTTTCTTCTTTAGGTCAATGTTTCATGTGTCCTGCTGGTGTTCCTGGTCAAAGGGGTCCTCTAGGGCCACAGGGGACTGCCGGAAGGGATGGGAGAGACGGACGGGATGCACCGACAGGTCCACAAGGTAGGCATATAACAACATCAATCTGACTCGATATGGCACAACATGCTACATCGTAATAGTTCATGCCGGAGAATGCGTGGAAAGCAAAATGCAAATTCAAGTTATTGGAAACTGAGCACTTCGGAAAACGTAACTCCTGTGTCCTCTCTGGCCAATGACGCAATGGAGAGATACCATAAAACTTTATAAGAAATAACAATATGGAGTCGGATAGTTGGGGGGTCAGTCGTATTTGCTTTGTTCTCACATTCTTAAGTAATAACAACCGCCGCTTCCAAAAAATGCCTACTTATTAATTTGAAAACCACAAAATGCAATAATTCATTGAAATGATGGTGAGAACATGAATGGGGCAAAGTACACCCAAAAGTATTTGCAGTGTTTTAGGGTTAATTACAAGTGATAATATCCCTTATACCACGAGTATAACTTTAATATAGATTCTGAACTTCTAGAATAAAGTTTAATTTTGTCTATGGATACCAATATAACTTCTGAATGTTTAACATTTTAGCTCAAGAAGCCCCCACTTCACCAAGTGACGAAACAAACCCAACTGAATCCCGCGGTGATGCAGTCGTGCGTCCAGTAGGTAACATGACAAGTCTACCTGGTGTCATCTATATTCGCTGGGGCAACGATGTCTGTCCCGAAGATGCAGAACTCATCTATTCAGGTTGGTACAGATGAGTAATATCACATAGAAAGAAAACGCTAAACATGGTTTTGACATGATCGCAAGGACTTTCTGAAAATCAACCACAGGCAATTTCAATAGTCTTGTCCGTCTGTCATATTTGAATGTGGGAACACTTTAAAGTATTACAAACATGATGGGACACATAATAGGTATGAAACATTCTCGGGTTAATTTTTCGAAAGTCTTTGCAAGGTACTTGTTTCAATGTTAGTGTATTCTACAATCAATCTGATGTTGTGCATCAAAAAATTCTGCATCACCACGAACAAAACACGTGCCTTCAGTAGCCTCACTGGCTGAAACTTAAGTGCACAAGAATGGTTGGGGGTTAAGTGAATGCACCAATTAAATATAGCAAATCCTCTGCGTTATTCTATGACCCATTTCTGTACAGTATATTCAAGATATAAACGAAATATAATGAATGTCAGGAAATAGCAAAGAGATGATTAACATTCACTAATGTTCGAATAGTAATAATAGGTATATTGTGCAAATAACCATCCCAGGAGATGCTCAAGGCGCCTACAAGTACTACAATTCCACTGGCTTTGGCCCAGCTGCCCTGAAGCTCAAAGAAGCATTTCAGGATTTTTTAAAAGAATTAATTCTTACCAGGTACCCATTTACTAGATCTAGGAAGACAGTGCCAAATGTAGATTAATGCATTGCCAAAAGCCTATTAATGCCGATACTCGAACCGCAAAGCATCTGATCCACATTCCGGTAACGTACCCACTGTGCAAATTGTTTGGAAATTGAGTGTAGAGAGCTGTAGAGATGTCGTATATTATGTCATCAGGCAGTAGATCATATGGGTCGTTGTTCGAGTCCCAGCCCCGTACTAATGTCCTTCGCCAAGATATTAATCTTCAGTTGCTACTCTCCACCCAGTATTTATTTAATTTTCTCCGGAGTTTCCTTCAGTGGTTGTCATTGGTCCCACATCATGCTCAATTTCGATTCTGATGAATTTGTACTTAAGTGGGCTTACCTTTGTTTGTGTTACATTGCTTTGTGATTTATTCAGGTTCCATTGGAGGTGCACACTACACTCATGCTGGCAGCGGCTCAAATCATCTCTGCATGCCGGACGAGCCTATCTATGACGAAGTAGAAACTTCCCTACACGGTGAACGAGCCCTATTATACTCCTCTGAATACCAAGTCAATACTGCTCCTTCACGCATGCAACCAATGCATGACCACACTCCGACCTGTGCAGTTTGCAGGGCGCCCTCTGGTCGCACCAGCAAACTTATGATTCCTGCCCGAAACGTATGTCCTTCTCAAGAGTGGCGTTTAGAGTACGCTGGTTATCTTATGGCAGAGAAATACGTACACAAGAGATCGGAATTTGTGTGTGTGGACCGAGAGATGGTTCCTAAAGCGGGTACCCTGGGGGATCAGAATGGTGCGCTGTTGTACCTGACAGAAGTCCGGTGTCTGGCGGGTGGGGGCTTGGATTGTGGACCCTACATCGATGGTTACGAAATTACTTGCGCTGTCTGTACTATCTGAATTCATTTCAATAACTACTATTTTATATTTCATATAACTTGGCACAGTTTTCAGTTCTTGCCATGCTTTTAATATACCGTAATTCCTTACACACAACGGGTCAAAACGTGTCTGATTAAATTAGCTTAGTTTGTAGACATGTCTCTAAATGTTGTATATCGCATACATTAGTCATGATGCAAATTGTATTAATTAATTTTTGCTAGCCTTGTCCTACCGAACAACATGTCTGATATTCGAATTCTGACTATTGAAATAAAATTATTTGCAACAGGTGAATAAGATATATTGCAACCATGGCACTTAACAAAGATTTGCGCATTAAATTTGATTACATTACGAATTTTTCTTTTGGCTAACTGTTTGGTATTTGGAAAATATTTACGATCATGTTGTTTGACGTTACACATAACATATTGCATTAACGCCCGCATGGTTCGATAGGGAAAATGTAGGTAAACGTTTTGCCATGCAGGAATATATTAAGCACAGTGCAAGGATCCAACCCGGGGCCTCTCGTGTGCGAGTCAAGAGCCTTTATCAATTTATATCACAGTGCTTTCACTATGTATATGGGTTCTGGTACAGAAATAATAACAAGTAGTAATATTCCTGGTTTCTTTTATTCCCACGTGTAGAAGATGATCACATTTGCAGCAACACGTTAAACGGATTTATCTTGAAATGTCCCGTTACAGCTCGAATAGATATATATATATATATATATATTACATATCCATCTTTTGACGCCGTATGGTGTTGAATCTGATGTGTGCAGTGCTTTTAAAAATTTCATTTATCTATACGATTTACAGTGAGATTAAGTCAATTTTTCTTGTACTATTTGGGCTTTACAATTTTCCCACAATAAACGATAGTTATTTGGTCTAATTTGTTCTCATGTACCATTTGCTCTCTTTTCCTTCGCCCTGTATTACGTGTATAGAGATGTCTTCCACTTCCCCTTCCTGGTGATTCATCCTATGAGGGAGAGAGAGAAGGTAAAGGGGAGAGAGAGACTGAGAGAGAGAGCGAGGGGAGGGAGAGAGAGGGGAGAGAGAGAGCGATAAGAAGAGAGAGATAGAGAGAGAAGGGGAGGGAGAGAGAGAAGGGGAGAGAGAGAGAAGGGGAAAGTGAGAGACAGAGAGAGAAGAAGGGAAATAAAGTGAAAAAAGAAATGAGAAAGACAGTAACAGGGGGAGGGGGAGGGAAAGAAGGAGGGGGTAAAAGCTACTCTGAAAAGTATTTCTAGCTAACCTTTAACCTTATTTTGTTTGGAGCTAGATGGGCCTTAACTCTGAGTTATTAAAGTATGTGAGCAAGCGCCCTTCTGGCTCCAAACATACGTCTATTTTTCCGAACATATTATTCTCATGCGACCATTGCTCCGGATATTTATATCGTCAAAAATAACCGGTTAGGGTTAGGTTGAGGTAATTGTAGTGAACATCCCCAATCGAAGTTTGTGTCAAAGATGTGCAAACTTGGATGAACTCAAACTCACTCAAACTGAATGACAGTAAAACTGGACTAATTTTATTTGGCTCGAAATTAAACCTTGCTAAGATACAGTCGTTTAATATATCCATATCGGATTCTGTAATCAGTCCTTCCTTGCATTGTCCTAACCTTGGTATCATGTTAAAGGGATAGTTTTCAGACCGCAAATGCCTTCAAAGTTCATGATTATTGCTCTTATTCTTATCTATGACTTTCTAGTGCCCTTTTAGAACCTAAAAGTGCTATGAAGGTAATTTTAGACCCCAAAATGTGTGAAATTTAGCCAATACGATCATACCGACTCAGCTCCACTTTTACAAATAACAATACATGGGCCGGCTGGTTGTGCGTAATAAAACCAACACGAAAATGCCAACAAAAAGCCAACTTCGGCATTGGCTGAAACTACGACGTAAAAGGCGCTATTTTGTTTTGTAACGGCTTTTTCAAATGATCGAATATTTGTGGTGGTACACAAGTATTAGAAATCTATATTTTATGCATATTTCAGGGGTCTCTAAACCGATTTTGATCAAACAAAGATGATTTCGTCATTTAAATTGTATGATCTTTCAATTTTGGCACTCTCACCAAAAATTGTTTTGTGTAGCGCCCTCTGCAACAGAACTCAACCATCCCTTTAAACTCTTCTATGTCCTTGTCAACTCACGTGTCTAGTATTTGTTAATCAGTCAGATATCAACTGAGAAATCTAGGTTTTAATAGGAAATACTTAAGTCGTTCATCCGCAGAGAAACTTGTTCATGCTCTTATTTCATCACGCTTAGATTTGTGTAATTCCATTCTCTATCTGCTCCATAACACACAACTTGTTCGACTCTAGAAACTGCAACATACCGCTGCACGTACTGTCACACTTTATTTTCGTAAAACTCACATCACCCCGTTCTCAAAACTCTTCACTGGCTCCCGATTTGTGACCGAATCATTTTAAAGTTGTTGTTGCTAGTTTTCCATTCCTTGTATGACTCTGCTCCTTCCTACAATATGAAGTTGATTGTTAAGTTTAAGCCTACAAGACATATTTGTTCATCTCAGTCCTCAATATTAGTTGTCCTAGTTCCTGGGGGGGGGGGGGGTAGAGCCTTTTTTCATTCTGGTCCGTCCCTTTGGAATAAGCTATTACTTAGTATTCGTAATTTAACAGCCCTCCATGACTTTAAAGTCGCTCTAAAACCCACCTCTTTCTAAATAGTGCTATTTTATTAGGACAATTATAATTTTGGCGTACCGTAATACTTTGTGTTGTTTTAGTTTACCTTTATTTCAGTTCAGAAAGTGATATGCTCGAGATTGTAATATGTACAGCGCCATGAGCGTCAGAGCCTGGCGGATACCGGCGCTATATGAATATCCATATTATTTATTATTATTATTATAAGTTGATTTCTTGTTTACGTTCCTTGTGTGTATCAATAGGGAGTACTGAATTTATTATCATCGTTTTATGTTGAACGCTTTCGAATGCTAATTATGTAATAGATAAACGAATAAAGATTCAAAGAGCTGCACTTCAACTGTATGCTGTAACAAATGAAAATGAGACCGTTTAGCGAACGGCATGCTGTGAGATTAAGGATCTTTGTATTGAAACCATGGAAACCAACAAACATTGAAATTTGGCCAAAGGAGTGCTATTCAATGACAGCTCACATGACAGAACCTATATAATTACAAGAAATAATAAGAAAATCGTCCTTGTTTTCACGAAGTGACGGTAGTGAGGAAAATCGTAACGCAAAGTGAATGCAATTTTTTTTCACTACCGTCACTTCGTGAAAACAGCGACGAAATATACCAAGAAAGTAGGCGAAACATTTTTTAAGGGGTTGATTACGGTCACCCAGGAAAATCTGTTTACATCATGGATGGTTTCACCAAGTCCCAAAGGGGTGTTATCGAGTTACTGTCCTGTTCTCAGTTCATTCCCCCGAATGCATTTTGTCATTGTTAGATTTAACATTAAACGGTTCCATGGACAAAAATAGTTTCACGTTTGTCGATATAAATCAAATCAAAAAGTGATGTGATTATGGGTGACTGTGAACTTTGACAATCATTTCTAGCTAACCTTCAACCTAAATTTGTTTGGAGTAAGAAGGGCCTTAACTCTGTGTTATTAAAGTATTTGAGTAAGCGCACTTCTGGCTCCAAACAAACGTCTTAAAAAGGGCCTTTTCTAAGAAAATGTTAACTGTAATTCGATAAAACCCCTTTGGTACTATGTGAAACCATTCATGATGTTAACAGATTTTCTCGGTTGACCATAATTGACCCAAAAATATTTGGTTTAATAATCAGTATCATGAAACCTTCTTGGTATATTTTCTTAGTATTTCTTTGTATAATATAGATTCTGTCATGGGAGCTATCGATGTAACTGAATAGCACTCCTTTGGCCAAACGTAAATGTTTATTGGTTCCATGGTTTCAATACAAAGATCCTCGAACTCCCAGTATGCCTCATTTTCATTAATAACAGTATCAAGTTGAAGGATTAGACAGTTATACAGCCCAATAAACAGAACAATAAAAAGTAACCTCTTTTGGGAGTGTCTTTTAAGTGATTTTAAAGTCTGGTGCCTTTTGAACTAGATTTAAACGTTATCGACACGTGCCTTCATTTAAACAAAAATGGTACTCCTGTTCACGTTTTCATCTAACCTAAAAACAACCAATTTATCACGAGATTGGAGTAACGTGATCCCGCTTACCTCTGTAAATCAAGTGTTTATGACCAAATAACCACTTGACCAAGCAACGAGTTTTTTGTCCGTTAACCGATGGTGGTGATAAATAAGTAATTATTTGGTCTTTTAAGCACCTTTATCGATCGGTTTTAAGGGTTATCCAAGGTTGATGGTAATAATCACGTTAGTTACACCGGCTAATCGTCTTATTGTTCTGTCCGTGAATCTCTGGTTATATTAAATAAGTAATTCTGAGGTGTCTTACACACCTCTTTAAATGGTTTCAAAGTAACCATAACTTTCTTGGTTATGATCACGTGGCTCAAGCTGATTACTAATCTAAGCTGTGAATCCGTGATATTTAGGTGTGAAAAATTAGTAATTATTAGGTGTCTTAAAACACCTTTTTAAATGGTAGTCAAGGTTGCCATAAGCTCCGCGGTAATGATCTCGTGACTCAAACGGATTATTGATCTAAGCTGGGCATCCGTGATTTTTAGGTGTGAAAAATTAGTAATTATTAGGTGCCTTAAAACACCTTTTTAAATGGTTTCAAAGTTACCATAACTTTCTTGGTGATGATCACGTGGCTACAACTGATTACTAATCTAAACTGTGAATCCGTGATATTTAGGTGTGAAAAATTAGTAATTTTTAGGTGTCTTAAAACACCTTTTTAAATGGTAGTCAAGGTTGCCATAAGCTCCGCGGTAATGATCTCGTGACTCAAACGGATTATTAATCTAAGCTGAGCATCCGTGTTTTTTAGGTTTGAAAAATTAGTCATTATTGGGTGTCTTGATGGTTTCACAGTTACCATTTAAGTTCCGTGGTGATAATCCCGTGACTGTTGGCATATTTCTATTTTCACCAGTTGATAACTGACTGTTAGCATATTTTCATTGCACCCGTTGATAACAGGTCTGTGTGCATATTTCCAGTTGCACCAGTTGTTGACTGACTGTTGGCATATTTCCAGTTGAACCAGCTGACACCAATTAATTTGCATATTGAATTCGGGGTGCGTGTAGATCTATGTTTTTTAACAATTTATCTGAATTTATAGCATATTTCTTAATTACAAATGATTTAGTTATATGCAATTCGTTTCGAAAATACTACAAATATAAATTACCAGTTATTAGGACATTTCGCTACTTCGTATAAATTACATTTCATTAAACATGAATAAGGGAAACATTAACTATGAACTAAAATACTTTCAACAAAATACAAGTATTTGAAAAAATGTAGATTAATTAAATTATGTAAGTCTATATTACCAATGCCTTTACATTGGAAATACAGACGTACCAGTATTGAAGTGTTGTTGCCGTTCAACTGGTTGGAAGTTTTACCAAATGGTTCTAATGGCTCAGCTAGACCAGTTGAATTCTAACTGGCCTGGATCAACTGGATCATTTAGCCAGTTTCAATTTCCAGGGTTACCAGTTGGCATTAACTGGTTCATCAACTGGACCAGTTGCAACTAGCTTTCTCTTCTGGGATGTTAGCACCCCCCCCCCCCACCCCCTCTAATCCCAAACTGCTTCCGGCGCGCATGGACGTAATTATGGAAGATCCAAAACACGATGTTCAGAAACGGGGTGAGAACGTCATTATTGTGGTTCATTTATTGTGTAACATTTGCGTAATTATTGGGTAGAACGCGGGTTACAGTAACATATTTCCTCTTCGACGTAAATTTCACGTGAATGAAGAACATGATTTATCTCAATTCAGCCTCGTAATATTCACGTGAATTTCACGCAGATATTTTGACTAAAACTATCACTAACGCTTCACGTGTTTCTGTGACGCGATAATTTCGTTTATGAAGATGTAATTTTATAACCAAACAAACACGGGAGTATTAGTATTACATGTTTTAAGTTTGCACATCAAAGGGTGACTGTCTACATGTACTTCTACACATCTATACCCTAACCCCTTTTCGTATTTTGCAATATAATTTGGATGTTAAGCTAGCCTGTTCTGCGCTGTAGCTCAGCTCAGTTTATTAATGAAAATGGTTCCAGAGAGCTTTGAAGAATAACAAATCTTATAATACACAGTCCAGTCGTTTTAACCACTGTCATCCCCCTGTTCAGACGCTTTGTCAGTCAGTAATATCATCAGTCTCTCGGCGAGGTTATACGAGTGATGCCGAGCTATCCCGAGAGGTTTCCTTGAGTTCACAAAGGGTTGTGCCATACTAGCTCGGGTTCCTCCTTGGCACCAATTCGGCAAAAAGTGGGAGGGGCTTTAAGTGGTATAAATACCGAAGCCAATCCACTCCTCAGACACTCGGAGTCAGCACGCACTCATCTTCTCATGAAAGATTGCAGAAAGTCTTCTATAGAGCTTCAATTCACTTTTCAAGATGAAGTCGTTCTTTGTCATCACTCGAGTTCTATTTTCATGTCTGTGTCTTGTTGCAGTCACCCAAGCCGTTGCTGTTTCTAAGGAAAGTACGCAAGAGGAAGGTGAGGTTTTTGGGCAGGTTTCATTTATATAATCATTATACTACTCATCTCAGTACTTATTCTACCTATCAGGCGCGGATCTACGGGGGGGGGTTTAGGGGGTTTAAACCCCCCCCCTTGGGCGGCCCCAAAAAAAAAAAAAAAAAAAAAAAAAAGGGACAAAAAAGAAGAAAAAAAAAAGAAAAAAAGAAAGAAAAAAAAACGCACGCTGGAGAAAAAACCTTTCAAGTGCAAATATTGTGAGAAGATATTCAACTCATCTGGTAACTTAACCAAACACATGATAACTCTGGATATAACTGTGTGTTCAACTGTTACTTGATTTAAAAAGACGTTATCATGCACTGCTTTTTATGGTCTCCATTGTGTTAATAGATGCCAGGAAAACATCACTTATGGGGTTCAAATAAACACCCCCCAAAAAATCGGCTCGCCGCTTCGCGGCTCGTGGACGATGCTCCGCATCGTCATTATTTTGGTCAAACCCCCCCCTTAGCAAAAAGCTAGATCCGCCCCTGACTATGATGTCTTGTACACAATTGCCAAAATGGGGTAGATATCCTCCTAAATAACAACATCATTGAGGTTCATTTTGAATAGTGTTATGGGGATACTATTCCCAACCAACGTCATCTTGGCAAGAGATAATAAACTTGATTTAATCGATAACTTTGATCTACAAGATCATTGTCCGGTGTATGATTTTAAATATGTCTGTATTAGTTGCGATTGGTTAATCGCAAATTTCTAGTTTAAGCAAGGGACATAATGAGCAAGTTTAATAAGTTTTGAATAAATATATTCTAGTCAGCTGCTTTTTATTGTTGATATAGTTGATACTAAGTTACTCATTCTGATTCTACGTAAATGTAAACTGACGTAATTAATTATAATTTTCGTTGATACTTTTTCTTCCTTGTTTTATCTGTTAAAAGGAATACGGTTGAACTAATAATACATTCATGATATAAATTGTAACAGTAATAATATGGTTCGAAGTACAAGGTAAACAAGATCTGGATCAAAATGTAACAAAAAAATAATTACTTTCTCCCCAAAATGGAAATATTTTATTACCAGAAATTGTTTTTATTCTCTCTCTCTCCCCCTCTCTTCTGGCATGTAGCTTTTGACCCTGAAAACATTCTAGATTCAGGAAAGCTGACTCAAACAGAAGAGGATAAAATCTCTGAAATTAGAAACCAAATATTGTTCCTTCAGGTATGTACACGTATTAAAAGGTATACACATTTGCATTCCACATAATTCGTATAAAATCGCACAGTTAAAGATAAACTTTAGTACTGGTAATGCGATTGCATTGTGAAAGAAAAGGTGTGGAAAGGATCAGAAACAGTTGATCATGTAGCATGTAAGTATTGGTGTGCACTGCAAGGTTCTGGAGTCATCAAAATCATAATAAATTTGACCGAGTCTTGGTAAAGTAACAAGCACATACATAGAAAGCTATGTATGGGACAACACGCATGGTGTCGGGGTTGGTACTACCTTGATTCCTTGTCTTTCTATGCTCATTACTCAGCCAGTATACATTTTCTTCCAAAATTGTTTGGCACATGTCATTTATTTGTAATCTTGAACATTCAGTGTAAGTTTCGTTTGATTCTGTGAGAAATAATTTCCTTTTTTTTACCAGTACTGGAGTTTATCTTTAAGCCACATGTGAAACGCGCACATACGCCAAAGCGGGGGGGGGGGGGGGGGGGGGGAGATTACATCCCGATCGCCAATGTTCCCTGTTGGACCCGAGGTGTTATTCGATTGCCTAAATACCCCAGCTAAACAACCATGTGAATGCAATAAGTATAGCGAATTCAATACGATGTGTTTACTGTTAATTTTGCATTAATGGCTAAGTCCACTCCAAAAATGATTTGATTTTAATAGATGCAGAAAAACAAGAGAAACAGAGGACACAAACATTGAGTAAAATTGGATAACTAATATGGAAGTTGTGATTTTTTTTTATTAAGTATGAAAAACTATGGAACTTAGAAAATCACTACACAAAATGCCAATTTGGTTATCAGTTTGTGACGTCATTCCCTCACTATTCATCAACTGCTTTATATATTTTTATCCCATTAATTTCCCTTTTTATCCCCCCAAACTTGATTACCCCATGCCTCTACCCAGGTTATATGATTTGTATCACATTGCGTGCATGACATTTTACAAAATCTTTTATGAACTTTAAAGTATTCATACTGTTTTCTGAATATTGTAAATTCATAATCATTGTTTTTTGTATAAATAGTTCATTTCACGATTAAACTAAAACAAGATTACTCTATATTATTGCATCCACACAAAAACATATTGTTTTCAATATAACTTGGTTGCTCGTGTGTGGAACTAAGATTTATAGTGGGAAAATTTGGAATTTATATCATCAATATAAAGAAATCAATTGGTGGCAATGACGTCACGGACTCATGAGTGAGTTGCCAATTTATCTTGTGATTTTCAAAGATTTTCATGTCATTAAAAATTAATAACTTTCTTATTAGTTTTCCGATTTTTCTCAAACTTTTTTTGATTGGTTTGGCCGATTTTTCTGCTTCCATTTAAAGTAAGTTATTTTTTTGGAGTGAACTTGCCCTGTAGGTAGTTCCCACCTCAAATGGCACCTGAAAGACCACGCCAGTCGCTGCCCGCAGTTCGAACGTGTCGTAATGTTTACGTCCTAAGTCAGTCGAGCTAGTCCACTAATTCCTCAAACATCAAGGATCAACCTTTTAAACATTTGAAACGTGTCACATTTCAAAATGGAAATGGAAAATCAATTTCGTCAAGGAATGAATATCTCAATTTCGTTTCACGACTCAATGGATGAAAATCGAAGTTTGCAAGATGGTTATAATGCATTATGATTTCATGGGACAACTCTCTCTTTTGATTTGTACAAGAACGTTTTATCCTATATCATTTCTAACAGATTTGAGGGACTATTTTATTTAAAAAGGTGTTATTTTACAAATCTCTTTTAGTCATCGTCTTTTAAGAAAATCTTCCAAATCTACTAATACTACTCTAAGGCGGTCAGAAGGCATCAGTACATTGAACGTGTTTTGGGCCAAAATGCCCATATAGTCTACCAGCCAGAATGTCGTTGGGTTGGAAGGCATGTTTCACCGGAAAAAAATTCCATATCAGATTTGATTAATACCTTCATTCCACTGCCTTAATCCCAGAAAATAATATCGAGGGTACGTATACTATCAGTGATTTAAAACCTGAATGTGTATTTTAATTTTATCTTAACTTTTCAACCAAAAAATTATGTAGGAATCCGTTTCTGAGATCACTCGTTCCTTCTCAACTCTCGAGCTCGTCACGAAGAATCCATCAATGATGGCCAAGATTCACATTCCTGACTCTGTCGAGACCGATCCTGAGCTGGAAGAACCTAAAAAAACACGACGTCGAAGGGAACTCGACTCGCCATCGACTTTCCCGACATCGTTCCCATCATATGGCGCCCAGCAGCCAAGCATGGGTCAGAACCCATTCGGACCCTACTCATGGCCTATGTATTCTGGTAAGAACAACAGGGTCCTATTTCATAAAACTTGTAATCAATAACATATTTTTCTATTTAATGACAAATTTCCTCTCAGCCTAACAAATGCAACAAATTCAGAAGCTTATAAAAGTTACTGTTATTTGTTATTCATAACAAGGTTTATATGAGGATGAAATTCCAGAGCCCTAGGTAAAATTCCGCAAATATGAGACATCAATGCTCGAAACTACATATGTATGCGTCAACGAGAAGGGGGAAATACCAATAGAACGTTAAGACGTAGACCATTATCATCTACTTTGAGAATAATTTTCAGACAAATCTAATTTGCTTTAAATGTAGTATTATGCAGACATATTACTCAAGCCTCGCAGATCATTAAACTCAATTTTGAAATAAATATGCTCTTTCTTCTTTAGGTCAATGTTTTATGTGTCCTGCTGGTGTTCCTGGACAAAGGGGTCCTCTAGGGCCACAGGGGAATGCCGGAAGGGACGGGAGAGACGGACGGGATGCACCGACGAGTCCACAGGGTAGGTCTATAACGACATCAATCTTACACGATATGGCACGACATGCAGAGGTTGTAGAACATTCATAATTGTGATATTGTAATAATTCAAGCCGGAATGCATGGCTAGTGAAATAATAATTCAAGTTATAGGAAAACACTTCGGATACTGTAACTCCTGTGTCCTCTCTGGCCAGTTACACAATTCGTCGCTGTTTTCACGAAGTGACGGTAGCAAAAAAAAATTGCATTCACTTTGCGTTACGATTTTCCTCACTACCGTCACTTCGTGAAAACAAGGACGAATTAAGAGATACCATAACACTTTATTAGAAAATACAATATGGAGTCGCATAGTTGGGAGGTCAGTCGTATTTGTTTTGTTATCACATTCTTATGTAACAACAACCGCCGCTTCCAAAAAAGCCTACTTATTAAAGTGGAAACACCAAAATGTAATTAGTCATTGAAATGATGGTGAGAACATGAATGGGGCAAATTACACCCACATTCATTTGCAGTGTGTTAGGGTTAATTGAATTTACTACAAGGGATAATATCCCTTATATCACGAGTATAAGTTATAGATTCCGAACTTCTAGAATAAATTTAATTTTTGTCTATTGATTCCAATAAAACTTCTGAATGTTTAACATTTTAGCTCAAGACACCCCCACTTCACCAAGTGACGAAACAAACCCAACTGAATCCCGCGGTGATGCGGTAGTGCGTCCAGTAGGTAACATGACAAGTCTCCCTGGTGTCATCTATATTCGCTGGGGCAACGATGTATGTCCCGAAGATGCAGAACTCATCTATTCAGGTTGGTACAGTTGGGTAATATTAAACAAAAAAGGGGGGGGAATCTGAACATGGTTTTGACATGATCGCAAGGACTTTCTGAAAATCAACCACAGGCAATTTCAATAGCCTTGTCCGTCTCTCATATTGGAATGTGCGAACACTTTAAAGTATTACAAACATGATGGGATACACAATAGGTATGAAATATCCTCGAATTAATTTTCGAAAGTCTTTGCAAGGTACTTGTTTCAATGTTAGTGTATTCTACAATCAATCTGATGTTGTGCATCAAAAAATTCTGCATCAACACGAACAAAACACGTGCCTTCAGTAGCCTCACTGGCTGAAACTTATGTGCACAAGTCAGAATGGTTGGGGGTTAATTGAATGCACAAAATATAGCAAATCCTCCGCGTTATTGTAATGTTTGACCCATTTCTGTCCATTATATTTAAGATATAAAAGAAAAACGATAATGAATGTCAGGAAATAACAAGAGATGATAAACATTCACTAATGTTCGAATAATATAGTATTAATGACTGCTTTGAGAGAAATCGTTGTTTTTATACGCTCAAGGGAAGGTTACAATTGTGCTATTGCCCGAGGCATTCCCGAAAGCGTATAAAAACAACTATTTCTCGAATAAAGAGATGGTTTATTGATTTCAAACTTGACTGAATTTGGTATCATTGCAATCGAAAAATTACACTGAGTAAAATCATTACATTTGTGTAACTTGTACATTCAAGCGAAATTTATAAAAGTTGATTGAACTTGACGAAAAATCAACCCACTCAACGCCCCGAAAACATCGCAAGTCAGCTGAATTTTGAAGTGACGTCACAATATGAACAGCGGGCCGCTCAGCTGAAATGACGGTGCGAGATGCAGTTTGCGTGCTATTCACATGTATTGCATTGACTCTCGAGTACCGTACCCATTTATACCTAACGCTGTTTACCTTCATCAAAATCCCCTGGAAATATGGATATGGACGAAAACATACTTGAGCAGGCGCGTACGCAGGGGGGGGGGGGGGGGTTAAACCCCCCCCCCTTGAGTTTTTTGTATGTGTATATATTGTGTATGCTTTTTGCGAGAAAAAAAACCCCTCCCCCCTTTTTAGTTGTTGTTTGTTTGTTTTTTAATAAAAATTAAAAAAAGAAAAAAAAAGAAATGAAAAGAAATTATGCCAATGGCTGACCTAAAAAAGGTAACCTTACCCCCCCCCCCCCCCAACGGAACAAAATGTCAAATTTTCAAATTTCGAGACCAAAAAAAAAAAAAAAAAAAAAAAAAAAAAAGGGTCCGCTTGGCGGTAAATATACAAACAACGTTAACCCATATCTGAAAATTGCAATGGGTATTCAACATTGTCCCGAATGTGTGATGTAGGTTGTTCATATTGTGACGTCATCGTTTCGCATGTAAAATAACGCCGTCAATTCACTTAGTGAGTGCGTTCACGAAAGGGTAACAAAATTGCATTTAATTTATTCCTCACAACAGTGAGGGCTTCAAAAGTACTTTGCTCATTTTGTTAATGTTCTCAGCAACCTGTAGAGGTGTAATTTGCCCATTTTCCACATTTCAATGAACCATCTCTTAAAGCAGTCATTAATACTTTTATATGCCGAAAAAAAAGTCAACTTATGACACCACCTTGGCCTTTCTCTAGTTTATCTGAACGGTTGTTTTTATGAGTGTATCTTTGAGAGTAGACTAGATCTAGATTCTAGTCTAAGCAAGATATTTTTACAATTTTGGGGGTGGGCCGACCCTGTGGGGAATATGGAGAAAAACCTGCGCTTTAATATGACACCTCACTTATTGAGTATCACCTTCAGGATCACGAGCAATATTAGTTTGAATCTCTGGTAATTAATACATCGACAAATTTAGCATGAGTGCGCAATGGCCAATGCATAGGGATGTGTGCAATCTCTACGGGAAGGATTTTAGCACTCGGCCTACTACTAGAATCTAGGCGTACTAAATCTGTTTTGGAGAAAAAAAATATGGAGAATTTCACGTACCCTTTTTGGTGTTCTTGCTGTCAGCAAGTCTTGCATTTGATCATCATCAAGAAGTTGAAATCTTGGGAGAGTTTCTTTAGCCATTTTTGCCTTGTTTGGAATTCAGTACGATCGAGATTGCAGTATTAAAAATACCGACCAAATTATTCTTCGCACACGTACGGTTTTTAACATGTGAACCTATGGGTATTTCACCAAGACTGAACTATTTTCCCGGTAACTGGAATTTTACCGGGAATTTTACAGGAATAGTTAAAACCATGACTGCAATTTCGACCAATCAGATGGCTGGATTTCTTAAGTGAGGTATATAATAATAATTAGTATATCGCGCAAATATCCGTCCCAGGGGATGCTCAAGGCGCCTCCCTGGCTTTAACCCAGCTGCCCTGAAGCTCAAAGAAGCATTTAAGGATTTTTAAAAAGAATGAATTCTTGCCAGGTACCCATTTACTAGATCTAGGAAGACAGTGCCAAATGTAGATTAATGTATTGCCAAAAGCATAAATGGTGATACTCGAACCGCAAACCATCTGATCCACATTCCGGCAACGTACCCGCTGTGTAAATACAAATGAGCTATGTAGAGATGTCGTAGATTGTGTCATCAGGCAGTAGACCATATGGTTCGCTGTTCGAGTCCCAGCCCCGTACTAATGCCCTTCGCCAAGATATTAATCTTCAGTTGCTACTCTCCACCCAGTATTCATTTAATTTTCTCCGGAGTTTCATTCAGTGGTTGTCATTGGTCCCACATCATGCTCAATTTCGATTCTGATGAATTTGTACTTAAGTGGGTTTACCTTTGTTTGTGTTACATTGCTTTGTGATTTATTCAGGTACTATTGGAGGTGCACACTACACTCATGCTGGTAGCGGCTCAAATCATCTCTGCATGCCGGAAGAGCCTATCTATGACGAAGTAGAAACTTCCCTACACGGTGAACGAGCCCTATTATACTCCTCTGAATACCAAGTCAATACTGGTCCTTCACGCATTCACCCAATGCATGACCACACTCCCACTTGCGCAGTGTGCAGGGCGCCCTCTGGCCGCACCAGCAAACTTATGATTCCTGCCCGCAACGTATGTCCTTCTCAAGAGTGGCGTTTAGAGTATGCTGGTTATCTTATGGCAGAGAAATACACACACAAGAGATCGGAATTTGTGTGTGTGGACCGAGAGATGGTTCCTAAAGCGGGTACCATGGGGGATCAGAATGGTGCGCTGTTGTACCTGACAGAAGTCCGGTGTCTGATAGGTGGGGGTTTGGATTGTGGACCCTACACCGATGGTTACGAAATTACATGCGCTGTCTGTACTATCTAAAGTCATTTCAATAAACTATTTTATATTTCATGTAGTTTCGCACAGTTTTCAGTTCTTGCATTAAATTTGATTACATTACGAAATTGTCTTTTGCCTTACTGTTTGGTATTTGGAAAATATTTACGATCATGTTGTTTGACGTTACACATAATAATATATTGCATTTACGCCCGCATGGTTCGATAGGGAAAATGTAGGCAAAACGGTTTGTCACAGCAAGGATCGAACCCGGGCCTTTCGCGTGAGAGTCATGAGCCTTTATCAATTTATATCACAGTGCTTTCACTATGTATACGGGTTCTGGTACAGAAATAATAACAAGTAGTACTATTTCTAGTTTCTTTTATTCCCACGTATAGAAGAAGATCACATTTGCAGCAACACGTTAAACGGATTTATCTTGAAATGTCCCGTTACAGCTCGAATAGATATATATATATATATTACATATCCCTCTTTTGACGCCGCATGGTGTTGAATCTGATGCGTGCAGTGCTTTTCATATAGCTCCGTTTAGTCTCATTTGAGAACGCTCCCTATCGGCAGAGTCCAGTAGCCTAACATGTACGTTAGCCTATGGACTTTTACCCCCCAAAATCGTTTTTTTTTTTTTTTTTTAAATATTTAAACGAAAAGCACATCCACCCCGACGTAGGTTATCACTAGCTCTTTCATTGGAACCCCTTATGTCCCATTGACTTTTGAAAGTTCACCCACGTTAATTTGATCAAAATAGGTCGCAAGCTCGCCATTGCCTATATAACACATGTACAACAAGTCGAACTTTGGACTCAATTTACCACGCGATTGTAAGGTTATAAGTCAAGCACACGAAGAATAAGAAGCATGAATTATCATAGATCAGTTCTGATTTGTTCATTATGTCCATTTCATCCATCCCCCCACCGAAATTTTTCCATTTAGTATAGGCAAGCATTTTGCCGAGGTAAGCAAAAACATGAATATTCATGAACACCATGGACTATTCGATTATTAACAGAGGGGTGCAATTGTGCACCACATCAAACTCCCCTTCTTTAAGTCAAGTATTTCATTGTATGATGTAGTTTGGTAGGTTTATTTTACTAACTGTTTAATTATCAGATATCAATGATAGTTTAAAGATATGGAAAAGATTCTTGTATTTTGTATTTAGCAAAGCAATCTCACATACAAAATCACTATCAAGTGTCGTCTGATCCGCCGATTGCCGTCTCCTATATACGCGAACTAGCTACGTTTGTGCTGGCGAAAATGAGACAACCGGAGCAGTATGTTAAAATTTCATTTCTCTATACGATTTATGTTTCTTGTACTATTTGGGCTTTACAATTTTCCCACAATAAACGACAATTATTTGGTCCAATTTGTTCTCATGTACCATTTGCTCTCTTTTCCTTCGCCCTGTATTACGTGTATAGAGATGTCGTCCACTTCTCCTTCCTGGTGATTCATCCTATGAGAGAGAGAGCAGCTAGGGGGAGGAGAGAGAGAGAGAGAGGGGGAGAGAGGGAGAGAGAGAGAAGAGGGAGAGGGAGGGAGAGGGAGAGAGAGAGAAGAAGAAAAGAGACAGAGAGAGAAGAGAGGGAAAGAGAAGGGGAGAGAGAGAGAGAAGAGAGCGAGAGAGAAGAGAGAGAGAGAGACGAAGAGAGAGGGAGAGAGAAGAAGAAGAAGAAGAGAGAGAGAGAGAGAGAGAGAGAAGGGGAGGGGGAGAGGGGAGAGAGAGTGAGTGAGAGGGAGAGAGATGGGAGAGGGGTAAAAGCATGACATTTTGTTTATGTTTCATGTTCATTGTCCATATTTTGATTTCTAGTTCACGTTCGTTCTGTGTATCAATAGGGTTTCCTGGAATACTGATTAACAGTTGCTATGTCTTTCGAATGATGAAAGAATAAAGATTCGGAGCTGCACTTCAACTGTATACTGTATTAAACAAATGAAAATGAGACGGTTAGCGAACGACATGCTGTGAGATTAAGGATCTTTCTATTGAAACCATGGAAACCAATAAACATTGATGTTTGACCAAAGGAGTGCTATTCAGTTACCTCGATAGCTCACATGACAGAACCTATATAATTACAAGAAATACTAAGAAAATATACCAAGATGTCACGATATTGTAAAGTAGACGAAACATTTTTAGGGGTCGATTATGGTCACCCGGGAACATCTGTTAGCATCATGGATGGTTTCACATATTACCAACGGGGTGTATCGAGATACAATTAACTGTCCTGTTCTCAGTTCATTCCTCCGAATGCATTTTTTCATTGTTAGATTAAACATTGAACGGTTCCATGGACAAAAATAGTTTCACGTTTGTCGATATCAATCAAATCAAAAAATGATGTGATTGTGGGTGACTGTGAACTTTGACAATCATTTCTAGCTAACCTTCAACGTAAACTTGTTTGAAGAGCCATAACTCTGTGTAATTAAAGTATTTGAGTAAGCACATGACTGACTCCAAACAAACGTCTTAAAAAGGGCTTTTTCTAAGAAAGAAAAAAAAAGCATTAGGGGGAATGAACTGAGAACGGGAATGTTAACTGTAATTCGATAAAAAAAACTTTGGTACTATATGAAACCGTTCATGATGTTAACAGATATTCCCGGGTGACCATAATTGACCCAACAAATATTTTGTTTAATAATCAGTATCATGAAATCTTCTTGGTATATTTTCTTAGCATTTCTTGTAATTATATAGATTTTATTATGAGAGCTATCGATGTAACTGAAGAGCACTCCTTTGGCCAAATTTCAATGTTTATTGGTTTCCATGGTTTCAATACAAGATCCTTAACCTTCCAGTATGACTCATTTTCATTTGTTACAGTATCAAGTTGAAGGATTAGACAGTAATTTATACAGTGCGTCCCAGAAAAAACGAAACCGAGAATTATTGATGTTTTTTCATAACTTAATCATAATCATGATTAATAAATGACACATATTTGTAAAGCTTAGATCCTCCTCTTTCATTTGATGCAACTAAAGACTCAAGTCCGTTTCGTTAACGATCAGCCAGGCACAAAGAAGACGAAAGACTTGATGCATGGCTGACCGTCAACGAAACGGAGTTAAGTCTTTTGTCAACTATATGTTTGTGGCTACGGCAGGCAGCCAGTGAAAACGAATTTGTTTAATCAAAAAGCATTATTTTAAACAAGCAGAACGTTGTTATTCTTGGCTCATTTTGCCTGATTGATGTGTTATATGAAAGGGCCGAAAATGGACTTTCTAGAAAAGTGATTTTCTCTTTGAAATCCAGATACCGCCCTCCAAATGACTTGTTGGTACCCTCTCTTCGAATTTTTTTTAATCACTCATGCTTAAAAATGCATCATACGTTGCATCAAATGGAAGGGGAGGATCTAAGATTTACAAATATGTGTCATTTATTAATTATAATGTGATTAAATTATGATAAACATCGATAATTCTCGGTTTCGTTTTTGTTGGGACCTACTGTCTTGGTGACTTCTCAGTTTTTTTTAAATTTACCGACAAAGGTTTTTTTCTTCTAAGATTTAAATGACAAAATAAAACGATTTTTCGAGAAGGCTATAATAAAGCACTGGGAGAATGAGATCTGTAAGGAAAGAGTTACTCCCCCACAAAACCATCTCACGACGCCCCCGTCAGGACTTTACGACCCATGCTCCAGTCACATTGCTCTGCGGTTGGTATCGTTCACTATTAAACCAAGTTAACTTCAACCCTGGACAAAATACCTAACCTTAACTTTAACTCTAACCAGTTATATTTTCTTCTTTTTTGGAGGGGGGGGGGGGCTTCATTTTTCCAGTGATTTATTTGAGCCTTCTCGAAAAATCGTATTGTTTTAAATTTAAAAATCCAAGATGTAACTGAGACCCCTATTAAATAGGTCGAATCAAATTTATAAAAAAAAGATATATAACTGTCTAGTCCTTTGTCGGATCTTTCTCAATTTTTCGTCGATCAACTTCGCGCATTTGTATGTTCATGTTCAAGCCAACTTGATGCCAGAGTGGATTTTCTCCGAACTCGTAGCATCTTATGATTATTATGGAAATTAAAAATTGACTCATCATAGCCTTAATCGGTACCACGCCATGCTCTCAATATATAACCTTGGTCCTGTTAAACATACAAATCGACTAACAATCAACCGTAAAAATAAGTTTAAAATAAATCTCCTATGTTGCGGCCATAAATGGTTTCCTTCAGATATGGCACAGAAAATCGCCGCGTCATTATCTGAATGAGGCCTTAACATGCATGCTTGAATCTATTTGTAACATAAAATGTAATATAAAGTACTACTTATAGTAAAGTTACGACCCGGGGGGGGGGGGTAGGGGGGGGGGAGGGGGGGGGGTACTCAGATTTGGTTCGGACGGGGGTGTGCCGCTCAAGACTCGAAACCCCTACCCATTTTTAAGGGTCATTTGGGGGATTTTTCTCGAAGTAAAGCCCCCTTTTCACAATTTTTTTGATGTTTGCCATGCAGACACCCGAAAATGTGGAAAATTTTGAAAAAACGGGATATTTGTGTCAAAAAGGGACCCATGCTTAGGGATTTTGTGTGAAAAAAGTGACCCATTAAAGCGGCACAACCCCGTATGTCTTAATATGTGAGTTACCCCCCCCCCCCCCCCCCCCCGGAGTTACGAATGGAATGAATGGGATTAATTTCGGGAGATACGATTAATCGTAAATCTTTATGTTACAGGGCCCAGATCATAATAGGCTAGATACAAAACGACAACAAAATCAACGCAGATACAGTATATTATTGAGAAGGTAAAATATGGTTTTATTGGTACATGATTTGAAATTACTATGCACTAATAATGTACAATTTTCGACCAAAATAAGACGTCAAAGAATTTTCTCGTGTGAAGAATGTCGATTGAGAGCCAAGAGAGAGACCCTGGTCTGCTCGATGTAGTGATGAGGCAGGTCAGGTATCAGATGACTGGTATAGCGTGTGTAAGGTATTCAAGAGAGAGAGAGGGGAAGGGGAAGAGAGAGAGAGAGAGAGAGAGAGAGAGAGAGAGAGGGAGAGAGAAGGGAGAGAGAGAGAGAGAGAAAAAAAAAGCAGGGGATATTAAGAATGGATCGGTGCTAAGATAATTTTGTAATATTACATCCATGACACTGAATAAATTTCCAATTTTAACCAAATGAAGATCAACAAAATGATATCTACAATAAAATGTATATAAATCGTTCTTTTGATTTACTTGTTTTTCTAAGTGACCATGCAACAATTTTTATAAATGCCTTTGTTCGATTGCATATACGCGGCGACGTAATACAAAGTGTGCGGGGGGTTCTTGGGTTAAAATTTAAATAAAATGAACCTTCTAACTATAGGACGTATTGTAAAGCATGCATGGGGTAAAGTATTTATACATAAAGTGAGTTTGCTAATAAATATTTAAGACTATCAACTAATTGAAAACATGGCTTCGATTGGGATGGATATATAGATGGACGAGTAGAAGGCATATCATAACGTTTGGAGCTAAATGAAACCTATTGGAATTGAAGAAAATAAATCAGTCATGCTCTGTGCACACAAAAGATTACATATCCCGTATCTCGTGATAGAGACTATATGCGACACAGTTCCCAAACTGAATCATCTCACCAAAAACTTTCGCTCGGCAAAGATGTGATGGTCTTTCATCTTGGAGACGCGGGGGGGGGGGGGGGGTAACATTGACCAATCAAAACGAGTCTTATATGGTTGGAAAGATAAAATTACATAGATAAAAAGACTTTCTCAAACTAAAAAACAAGAAGAGGGCGGTATGCCAAATTGTGACATGGTAATAAAGCTCTGTCGCCCGTCCCGCTGATTTTGCACAGAAAAACGAGTTGAAAATAACAGTAAATTGACTACTTTAAAAAATAAAATACAATTGTAAATCATAATGAAATTGTACTTTGTTTGCTTTACTAGAAAGAACATAGTCTTTGTCGTATTACACCAGTCGATTTATGCAAAATATGTGGTACTTTTTGCAGAATGGAGATAGATGTAAAAAAACAAATGCTTTTCATGTCATTCTCCATAGAACATTTTTTGCTGATAAAACAAGCACCGTTTGACAGTGACCCAAACGTATTGATTATGTTTACACATTCCTTTGATTTGGCTGGACCGTGAAGGGTGTGTTAAGACAGGGGTTTTCTTGCAGGTAAAATGTAGTAAAACATGAAAATATTTCTCGGTATGCATGCCACGAGTGACATATTTATACAAAACAATTAAACGAGGGTGGTAATATAGATGACTCGTCCAAAAGTTATCAACAAACCTGGTAATATGGCTTTGATTCAGGCTGGATACACAAATGGTCGGGCGCGGGGGGGGGGGGGAACACTTTGTCGGTAAGCATTTATACAAAATATAAGTGTGTTAATAAGTGAATATCAACAAATTATTGACAAACCTGGTAACATGATTTTGATGTGGTTGGGTATACAATAATGAAGCGTGTGCTTAGACGGGGGTTCCCTTGTTTTTGGGCACACAGTTGACGTAACGTCTCCTGGAGTTCCTGAATTTCTTGTCACAGATGCACTGGTCTCCATGAGCGTTGTTACAGACTGTATGAACACACACAAAACAAAGAAAAAAGCGAGCATCACTACCGTATCTGAAAGAGGGGCGGCGTGGAGGGAGAGGGGGGGGGGGGTGGGTGGGGGTGCAATTTGCTCCATGTGACATATTTCCGACCAAGAGAAATAATTACAGCTACAGGCTAGCATGGGTTATGCTTAGGATCTCATAGCATAAGTCAATAATGAAAATTCACAAGATAAAGTCACATTCTCAAAATATTTACTTTTCTTCTCATATAACTGAGTTATTTATGTAAAGGTGTTGTGGCCTAGTGGATAAGTCACCGGACTGTGAATCCCATGGATCGCGGTTCGAGTCCCACCACGACACTTTGCCCCTAAAAATGCCAAGGTTGGGATACTGCATGCAACTACAGACAAAAGTAAAGTTGGTCAACAGCTTAGAGACAATAATCATGATAAGGGCCTAACGAAATATTGACTTTTCTTCATATCGGATATTTGTTTCTACAAATGTGATACTGTTCAGGGATATATTCACTCTTGTTGCCTCTACTTTTATTTCTCCCTTATATCCTTAAGTGCCCTACACCTTTTTGTTGAGAATAATTTTTTGCGCATACAAAATTCACAGACAGTCAACTTTTTCTTGTGAATTTGATCCCACTTTGTAAAAAGTTACAATAAAAAAATTAATTTGTGTTTAGGGTGAATTCACTTTAGTTTGATATTATAAGTAAGCATACGCTCTGTAGGTTTTATTTCTCAGTATCAAAAATGAGTTTTAGAGAAGGTTCATTAACCCGGAGATTCGTTTCTCCGACGGTTCATAATTCAGGAGGTTGATAATTCCGAGAATGACATAATTATGGGCGTGTATCTTTTTTCGGAATGACGAACCTTCGTTATAACGAACTCCATTCCATTTTTGGAATTATGAAACTTTGGGTGAACGAATCATCATAATGACGAAACAAAATTTTCGGAATTACGAACCTTAAGAATCATCAGCCTACGTAAAAACGAGTGCCTCCCGAGTGAGACACTTTTAAGGAAATGTTAAGTGCCAACTTGGCCGGCCGGGTAAAGAGAGTGGTACCAAGGATGAAGGAAAAAATATAATTGTTAAAAAGCAATTATTGTAAATTTAACTCTGTCTCATTGCGAATACTTCGGGGGTGTTAACCGTAGTAATGTTAATTGTTTTGTAACATATATTTTTCAAGAACAGCATGAGCCTATAAATACTTATGTACGTCACCCTTATTCCTCGCCTCATTGCTAAAAGGAAGTAACAGCTATTGAGAGATTATGGAGTAAGTGTCCTTTTTGCAGTGATAAGACTTACATTTGAATCGTCCACGCTTGACCATGGGTTCGCTGCCGTAGAGCATCTCTTCAACCTCGTCGGTATCCAGGGAGCGCTTCTCGAGCATCTGGAAAAGCTCCTCCTCTTCTTCTTCCATGGCGGCCACGGAGGCGACGATGACGGCGACGGCGATGAACACGTAGAAGGCCTTCATGGTTGGTCCTGTAATCAATTTAGGAAGTGAGGCAACATTTACTCTTATCCTGCCACAGGGCTAATCCCCCCAGTGCCGATTTATGACACGATAATCGGATTAACGCGATGGTACTAACAATAGCGCGTGCAAAACACTAGGCACAGCCCAATGGGCATGAACAATAACTGCTATTACGAATGCGTGCTAGCATGCAAGAAGCAGAGTAACAATAGCGTGCATGCAGCCTTATGACAGGCTATGAGTTAAGAAAACGACAACGCAAAAAAGAAACTAGCAGGTAAGAACCAGGAAAACGAAGTTAAAAAAAAAAAAAAAAAAAACGTTCTTGAGAAAATCAAGACTTATAGATTACTCTCTAGGGCTAAATGGACAGGAATGGAAGTTCACTTTTCAAAGTCAGAATTAGGAATCACTTCAATTTGACTGGAGATCCCGCTCAAAAATGGTATAAAATATAATTTGTAAAAATATAACAAACTTACCTGATTGATTGCGAGTAGACTGGGAAGCGTAGAAAAGAATGAATGCTTCTTCTCCACCAAACCTCTCTATTTATAACGAAAGCAATCTTTATCTTTCCTCTAGAGCCAAGGATTCCTAATCCTTTACAGAGCCGAATTTGTCATCTCTTCATAATTTCAAACATACCTATCATCTTAATAGAGAGCCTCGGATAGGATTAGGATATTACGTAGAGCCTGACTGCATGGGACATATTGTGCTAATGCAACACCATATTGTGCTAATGCAACACCATCTGTTATTTCAGAGACTTCGGTGGAAAGCGCTTTGTAGGCACCGTTTTATTATTATCATCAATATTATTATTTGTGCCGCTATATCATCTCCTCATCTTCTCTCCTCTTTTTCTTTGGGTCTCTCTCTCTCTCTCTCTCCCACCCCTTTCACTTTCTCTCCCACTCCCTGTTTCTCTCTCCCTCTGTCTCTGTTTCCTTCCCCCTCTCTCGTTCCCCCTCTCCACTCCCATCTCTCTTTCCTCCCACCCCCCCCCCTCGTTTCGGTTTAATAACATTTGGAGTGGCCTTTTAAGATTATTATTATTATTATTATTAATATTATTTAACCCCCCCCCCCTCTCTCTCTTAATTATATATTTTCTTCCCTTATATGTTATGTTTATGTTAAAGCTTGTCCTATTCTCTTGTCATTCTAGAAATCCTCTCTTTCCCTGATTCTCTAAGCTATATCAATATCATCAGGGTATAAGGAGGGGGGGGGGGGTCTTTAAATTAAGAGAAAGTGCATTAACCAAAACGTACATGTTAACTTATATACCACTCTCTGGAAGGGGGATGTGAGTTGGTGTAGTAGTACGGTCAACCTCTTTTGGATGGTGATGCCTTTTGAAGTTGAAGGTCGGTCTCCAGACTTGTCTGATTGGTACACGTCTTTAAAATCCGTACTACACCAACACACATACACGCACGCTCAAAAGTCACTCAAACGAATATGACAATTTAGTAAATTATAGCGTATCTATGCCCATCTCTTTGACTCTGAAGAACCTTAGTTTAAGGCTAATCACGTCTTTCGCATGTTGGTGTATTTTATATACGCGGTCTCCAGATTTGATAAATCATATCTGATTGATGTATGTCTTTAAAATCCAAATGACACCCACATACACACGCACACCCACCGTCACCCACATGTATTTAACTTTAGCTTATATTATATACCCATCTCTGACTCTGACGGACCTCGGTTTAGGACCGTATAATGTCGTTGGTGATGCCTTTTGATACGACAAGTACCCTATAAAAACAGCAGCAATAGCAGCAGCAGCAACAACAACAACAACAGCAATATACAACAATAGCAATATACAACAACTGCACTTGAAGAGTGTATCTCATGAATTATGAGTTTATCTGTAAAACGTCAGGAAAATCAATGAAAAAGCTATTTGAATATCCATTTTATTCAAAATAAATATCACGAAAGTATCAAAATTCAACACCTCAAAAAAAAATGTATTTACATGTATTTATTGATTTATTGATTTATTTCTGATATTTATACAGGGTGGCACATTAATTTGGTGGTATTCCGTGAGACCCTGCTTGGTAAGAATAAAACGAATTCAGCAGCAAAAACGAAATAGATAAATACACAAGCATATAAACAGGTAAAATACAAATTAATTGGTATCCTCATGAAATAAGTGATTATTCTCCATGAAACTATATAAAAACTCCGGCTTCAGACATATGCATGGAATTTTCAGAAACTTTCCAATACACCACTTCAATAATATCTTGTATATTAGAATAGGAAAATACAATAAAATAATATGCCAGCCAGAAAAACGAGATAACAGATTACAATAAACCACATGTTTTGGGAGACATTTTGATTTAGCTGTCGTTATTGAATCTCCACTACAATGCACGGGTGATGCGCGGTGGCTCAATGGTAGAGCGGTGGTCTCGTTACCGGGAGGTCCCGGGTTCGAAACCAAATAGATGCGCTATTGCCCTTTGATAAGGGATTGAATTACATTACCAAATCCACGGAGAGGGTGATCCGTTGCTTACTTACAGGTAAAACATACCATGAAGCCATTAAAATGAAAGGAATATCAACAAACATGGAAAATTCCAGTATCTGGATAAGTAAATCTTGCGTCAACATTTAAATGTATGTGCTTTTAGAAAGTAAAACAAACAGTCATATTTAAATGGGAAAGTCTCGGAAAAAAGAAGGAAAAAGGGAATAAATAAAGAGAATAAAGGAACAGGGAGAATAGTTAAAAATGCAATGTAGAAGGAAAGAAAGATATAATAAAGTAATGGACAGATCTTTACAAGAGATAACCCCCAAAAGAGAATGAAATGCACGAATGAATGAATGAAAAAGAGAATAAAAAAAAAAAAAAAGGGATGGAAATGAAAGAGAGGGGGGAGAAGAAGAGAAAGATGAAGAAGAAGAAAAAAGAAGAAGACGAAGAAGAAGAAGAAGGAGAAGGAGAAGAATAAAAGAGATTATTTTTCAATATGGGTTGTGAAAGTCGTTGTTCATTTCAGCGGTGACACATGCATGTCATCAAAATCATAATTGATAGCGAATCAAGCGTGCTTCATTTTTCAACGGATAATTAAAAAAACTACTCACAAGCTCTCTTGCCAGGAACTTTGACCTTCATGTAGATCATTATAGCTGATTGTTCTACTTTCTTTGACAGCTATGCACTATTAAAAAAAAATGTTTTTAATCTTTATTTGTATTATTTTGATGATTTAATATCTGACAACATCAATCAGTACTAGACGTTATTTCGAGGTAACACGAAGAGCAAGTTTGAATATATTATTGAAAACTGAAAAAAAATCTGAGCTTTTAACAAAATATGAACCAAATGTAGAAGAGTAAATGTGGTTATTTTCTACATCATGATTAAACACTGATTGCCGAAGATTATATCATGCTCCAATAGTACCACTTTTTAGTATTAATAATTAAGTTTTGTGTCATTTGATAGTTGGTGGCGAAGCTACAAGGGGGCACCCCCCAAAAAAAAAATCATTCGTGATTCATACAAAAAAGAACAGGAAAGATAAGAATGAAATGAATAGGGAGGTAGGGAAGATGACAAGAAAAGGAGATGCATGCACTACTTCCCCCCCCCCCCCCGTCGTTCTAGCGCCCCTACATGGATATGCTCACGCCACGCCACTGGATAAGGTCTTACCCATGCTGTCTTTAAAGAGAGAGAATCAGCGAAAATGTGCTGTCACTGCAGGGGCGTAGCAGCAAGACAGTGGTAAACCAGGGGGGGGGGGTGGATCCTCCTGAAGGGGTGTCAAATTATTAACTTTCGGGTATACCAAACAAACATTAAACAAACAAAATATATAAAAACATCGCATTGCATTTGGATGGAATCCATCATAATGATGTCCATACAATCTTAATATCAATTCACAATTTAGATACAGAAAATATGAGCTTAGAACCCGACTAAAATGTTTAATAACGCCTCATCTTTGCATTTTGAATATCACTGGTTTACAAGAAGGAGCATTTAGCTTTTAAAGTGAAAAACAATGTTGCATAAAACTCAACCGTTATGGATGAAAATAGAAAACTTTCAACTTTACAATGCGCTATCATGACATTATTACACATCATTAAATCATATTCGTGAGCATTACATAGTGTTGAAAATTCTTTTTCAGAACAGTCAGGCTTTGGGGACACGGCTTGAGCTTCCCGTACTGTACCGCCGCCCGTCTTCGTAGCGTCTCGTTCGGGCTGCGATGTCATCTGTTGGTCTGCAAGGGGCGAAATGAAGTCAATAAATATGTTTTAGAAAAAGTGACCATGATGATCTTCCTATTTAGAATCAATCGCAGTCTCAGAGAGTACTGTATCTGGGCTCGTTAGCATTGATATGTCGGTAGCAATAATTGTTTTAAAAAATGATGTTTTTAGTTTTAAAGAATTCAATGAAGCGTGATTAGTTCTATAGGCCTTGATTTAGAAATATAAATTATCCCAGAATGATGAGAATAACGAGGTGAAATGTCATTCAATGCTGATTGTGCTATTTTGTATTAAAATTCAGATTTAGATGATTTTGGTTGCTTTATTTTTAATTTACGCAAGAATTGATCCATCGATCCCACAAAAAAAAAGAGAATAAAAGAAGGTTATTAAAATAGGATCAGAAATAATTATATGAATGCATGCGTACTACGAACATAGTACAGAAATGAAGATCTCTAGAGGAGATGGAAATGTGAAGGGGTGAGGGTTAAAAGAGAGAGAGAGAGTATGGGGGACAATAGGTTGGGGTAAAAATGAGGAGGAGGAGGAGAGAGAGGGAGAGGAAGAGGGAGATATAAAGAGAGACAGAGAGACAGAGAGAAAGAGAGATAACCGGGACGGCAGGGGGAGGGGAGATATGAAGAAAAGATAAGAAAATGAGATTCTTAAAGATGTTTTTGTTTCTTACTTTCTTAGTCTGACTCCTGCCAGAGGTTTTTCTTTCTCTTTTGTCTTCTTGTCCATTCCCATCAGGCTGTTATAACGCATCAGAATGGTGGCTGTCACGCGCCTGCGCAGTCGGGGCAACGTGGGTGACGCGGGAGTTCCCTTTCGAAGAGCCTCTTGTTGCTGCGTATACGAGAGAGAGAGAGAGAAAGAGAGATGAGGTGAGGATGCATTAAAATCGAGATAATTCCTCAGTGGTGGATTGGTGGTCTCGGCGAAGGGGGGGGGGGAGCAAAATCAATTTCGGGAAAGGGCATGTAGGCCTACGTGAAGTATGGTTAAATGAGAAATAAAAATAAATCTCACCTCACCTAAATAATGCTACCGGCCCCTTTCGGCGGTAACTTCTAACCAAAGAGGAAAATAAATGTTCTATCCTACCTTTCCCCTGGCTGGAGAAATTTTTGGACCCGGCTTGTCAAGTAAAGATACATAAAACATGAAATGACAATTTTTACCAGATGAGTGTTGTATGTAGAATAGAATAAGCGTCGTTATAGGCTTCATTGTATTTTCAAAGTAAACCCTTACACGTTAGAAAGAAATAATTACGGTTGCCGCTTTCTCTTCTATTCTCACCTTTGCGAGTGCAGCCCCTTTTCTCCCGATGATAGGCTGAAGTTTCGACCTGTCTTCGTTCATCACCAGTACTTGCGTTCCTTTCTTGCCCGCACGTATTTTCTCCATGACCTCACTCACATGTAGGGTCAGACCGTACATTTCCTCATGATAGTGATCCTCATCCTGCCAAAAAAAATGAAGAAAAAAACACTTTAAATATGGCATAAAATAAAAAGGGGGAATGGGGGTAACAAATAAGAAGAAAGGGGAAAAAGGGAAGATTAGAAAGAAAAGATGACCCAATAAATGCTCTTTCAGTTATGACGCAGTAAACTGCCTCGAAAATCTACCGCGGTTTCTTTTTAACATGTAAATGAAAAGTGACCATATGTTTCTATTACCAAAGATATTGATTACCTCTAAATTTTACGAGGACGTTTTTTACCGACGGATTTTTTTTTTTTTTTTTTTTTTTTTTTTTTTGGGGGGGGGGGGGGGGTCATAAGCAGCAAGATCGAGCCCCACTTTTGAAACCCCCAATGTATGTTTCTAGGAGAAAATGAATGTTAACATAAAGGGGAACAAAATCCCCCAACCTCCCTCCATTCTTAAAATCCTGGGTCCATCCGTGGCCTTAGAACCAGAGCTTTTGAGATAAATAGTTTTGATACGTTATCTGCTTAATCAATGGAGCTCCAAGAAGATTATTCTAACATGCAATCTCTTAGAAAGGATCTAGTTTAGCGCTTAGTGGATTCGACCTCTGAGTAAGAGCGACTCTTATTGACGTCGCAACTATCTGTATTCTGCTAGCTATGCTCAGAAAATACCTTTATTCTTCGGACGAAATCCTTTGCCTCTGCTGCCCCCAAGCGACCAAACTGAGCAATGATGCCCTCGATAGTGTTGCTGACCTCTCTAACCATGTTGACGTCACCACTGACGTAGATATGACCTTGACGTCGATATAGGACGTTATAAACTAACCATGGGTGGTCCTTTAATATGTCTTGAACGTATTTCTGATAGTAATTAAACATAGAGAAATAGTTAAATTAGATGTATACATTTGCAAATCTTCAAAAAGCGTCTGGAATCAAACATGAAACAAATCTGCAGTTGTTGTGTGTATTAAAGATAAACTTGAGTTCTGGTAATGCGATTGCATTGTGAAAGAAAAGATGTGGAATGGATCAGAAAAGTTGATCATATAGCATGTAAATAATGGTGTGTAATGCAAGGTTCTGGAGTCATCAAAATCATCATAAATTTGGCAGAGTCTTGGTAAAGTAACAATCACTTACACAGAAAGATGTATATGGGACAACACACATGGTGTCGGGGCTAGTACTACCCTGATTTCCTTATCTTTCTATGCTCATTACTCAGCCAGTATACATTTTCTTCCAAAATTGTTTGGCACAAACATCGTCGGGAGAAAAAAAACTAGGTATGACAACATATTAATATCAAAACGATCACATGTTGCACATTTATCTCAAAAATTTAGTTGGAAATTAAAGCAAAAAGAATATTTAAGAAGAAACAAATTTAGGATATACATAATACATATATATAAAATAACAAAAACTGAGAGACAAACTTAAAAAGAAGCTATTTTTTTTTTACTCGTGCTAACATTAGATAACATTTGCATCGTGGAATATTTATTTTTGGCGCATGTTTACGTACTAAATGTATCTCTGTTTTTAAACTCCAACCTGTTTGCCATTGTAAAAATAAACAAAGACAAGCTAGTATACGTACCCGGGGTTTACCAGGCTCCCTCGAATACCCTGTCAGTACAGCCGTTAGGGCGCCCTCATCCTTAGCCACTGACGTCTCTCCTTTGTAGAGATCTTCCTTGGCGTTCCTGCATCCGTATACCAGAGTCATGTCCCCGAAGGTGTCCGAACCGTCCCCTTCGCCACGCCGGCCCTTCGTGTCTGTCTCTTTGGTCTTTCTGCTGCTGGCAAGCTCGCTGTTGAACGAAGCCAGCTGACGGAGGTCCGTTTGTCTGTCTTGCCAGAACGAGCGGAAGGGAGCGACTCCGGATCCAGGTCCTACCATGATGACTGGAACAGACGTGTCCGCGGGGAGGTGAAAGTATGGGGCCCTGATAAAATGGAACCGAAAAAATTCTTATAATGTCAAACGGAAGCTTAAGAATCATTTGATACAATGGAGGAAATGCTAATGATAATGATAATGATGATCATGATAATAATAACCATAATGATAACGTTAATGATAATTATTAGGCTAATGATTATGATAATGGTTGACGATAATGAAAATAATAACCATATAATTATGATAATGATATTGATGATAATGGTGATGATAATGATAGTGAAAATGTTGCATCATAAGGTTTTGAGTTTTAGAATTTTTTTTTTCTCGCACTGTTGATTGGTTTTACTTCGGTTCAAGGACAAAAAAAAGTAAATGCAGTTGCTGTGCACTTTTAAATCAAGAGCCATTAGCGATTGCCCTATATGATTTGTGCCCCTTTCCCATAAAAGAGAGCACATGGTTCGAAATGTATCGAGACTGACCAGTTCTTTTCATTGGTAAGCATTGTTCAGATTACTAAAATCCCTTCAGGACTTCACCTTTCAAACTTCTGTGACTTGCTCATCAAGTCTTTGGCTCTGAAATATTCAAAGACAATTAAAGACGCTGTTGAATGTGACTTACGAGCTCACAAACGCTGGTATGACGTCATCCTTCCACGCCCGATAAAGCCACGATGAGCATGCTCCGTAGTGGACCGGGCCTCGACCGCCTGCCAAAAAAATGAAATAGAATTAAAAGAATATTTTATCAAACGCTTTGCCAAAGTTAGCAACTAATTACGCGCGATGGCCCAGCGGTAGAGCAGTGGTCTAAAAGATCAGTGTGGTTGGGTTGGCAAGTGTGCGTTTGCAAACATGGCAAAATGGCACCTGGTCTGCATACTCCCTAGGGAGTGGAGGGTGCGCACTATCATGTGCGGATTAGCAATGACCAGGGTAATATTAATAACAGTGTGAATAAAAGGAATTAGAAATGCAGTAATAAGCGCCAGCCAAAAGGTAACTGTTCTTTGTTTCTTCTCCTTCTCCTTCTTCTGTCGTTATTTATTAACATTATTTATTACTATTATCATTAACGTCGTTATTACTTTAATAACCATTATTCTTATCATCATTATCATTATCATCATGATTATCATTATTATTTATTGTATTATTATCTTTATTATCAGTTTGATGATGATGAGGAAAATGATGATGATAACTACTAGGCCTACTACTACTACTAACGATATGTTTAATTATATAATTGCTTGTTAATGTATTTTGTTTGTTATAGCGCTTAGAGAATTATGCGGACAGCGCTTTAAAGCACCTTTTTATTATTATTATCATTAATACTACTACTACTACTACTACTACTACTACTACTTCTTCTACTCCCACAGATTAACACTAACCATTAGGATGATATGAGACCACGGCCACAGTAGCATGGATCTCGTTAGGGTACTGCTTGGGACTGGAGCTGATGGAGAAGCATCTGGGCCGGAGGAGGGGGAGCTGGGTTAGGAGCAGGGATGCGGGAACCTTGAGAGAGGGGTACCCTTCCAGCACCTCCGCCATATTGGGCCAGTTCTCCCACTTCCATTCTTCGTACTCGTCACATCCCTGGTGTAAAGGTTGGGAAAAACCGAGATTGTTTTTTTGGTAAATACAGTTCTAGCCACAGTTAGAATTCTTGGTGCATAGCCATTGTTTTGGGGCGATGTGACAGAAAACGATTTTACACATTGATGTATTATTGTCCCCGTACCGATTGCACCTTTATGTCTGGCACGGCTAGTGGTCTTATTTTTTATGCTCTCGTTAACTCGACCAGTTATTAAAAAGTATTCAGAATGAGCAAAATGAGAGTTGTGGCTTGTGTAAAGCTTCTGAGGCACCGGACACTGATGTTATGGGGGGGGGGGGGGTGGTCTTACTTTTCATTCAAGAAAAACAGGACCGAAAGAAGGGAAAGGGGAGTATGGGAGCACAATATGCCTCGTCCATTCCCCTATTCTTATATTTATTTGTTGTGCTTCTTCGTTCCTACGACACTGGTCAAAATCGTACTCAGGTAAGCGAATTATCGAATAATTCCTGTCCATGTTTTGGGGGGTGGCAATTCACACATCTTTGAGATGAAATTTACAAATCGGACTTCAGATATGAATTAAGATTTGTGCCTCTTAGAATTTCAATTACACACTATATTTCAAACATTCATGGATCCATAATGGATTAATTCCATTTTGAATAATTCTTTTAAGGGTAGAAAATCGAGTTAGAATTCTAATTCTATTTGAACTAATGCAATGAAATTACCGCTCCCAGGATGCTGAGCTTCTCCTTATCTCTCGGGTCTGTAGCCCTTGTTGCTAGGAGACGGAGGAAGTCTGGGGTCGGGGGTGTCGTGAGGTCCAGATAGCGCTCTAGTGCGGTCCGCAGTGAGCAAGTTGGTAGGCGGGAAACTGTCGTCCAAACCTTTAACATACCTAAGAATTTGTATGGAGATGAAAAATAGTGTTACGATATATAATATAATGATTTATAATTATCAACACGATCGGAACTATCTTCTGAAAATCAACTAAAGGCAATTTCAACAGCCTTTGAAACACCTATTGGAATGTGCCAACATGCCAGTGGTGTATTGCGAAATGATTTCTGCTGGATATACAAAATGGTATTGAAATTGTCCTTGAGTTGCCACAAATATAGTTGCGATCGTGTTATATTTAGTATTTAGAATCATTCCATCTCTTTACCATATCTCTTTTCTCATATTTGTGCATTTTCTAATTCCCTCTGTCTTCGATTTTTTTCCAACCGTGTGTCTTTCCTCCCAATCTAGATTGCTAAATGGTGATTTATTTTTGGAGATCGGTTGATTTATTCTGACTTTATATATTAAAGGAAACGAAGACCCTTGTCAACCGTTGTTATCTTACACGAAATCGGGTGTGTTTTGATAAGTAGGCCTAAACATTATCTAAGATTTCGTAGGGCATGCTCCAAGAAAACCAATACTTAACATACCAAGTTGTGTCTCCCGTGGCTCCAGCTTTTCCAACTTGAATATTGCATCCGGGGACTTTTGGTAGTCGAGTCGTTTGAGCACGCGCGCTATCAGAGCGTTTTCATTGGACGGAAAGAAAGCCACGTGATCACCGGGTTGATACGCCATGCCCCTTTCTTTGTTCGTATTGAGGCGGACCAAGATAGTGGAACGACTTGAAGAAGTGGAAAGGAACATCAAGAATATTAGGTTTCACAATAAATTGAAATATAATTGGCTCTGGGGAAGGAGATATTAGGTAATCTAGAAGGATCTTCTTGCTTTGAGCTGCAACAAATACTGTAGATAATGATCAATAAATTGTTACATTTGAGCTAGTTGCTCTCCATATGATCTTTAGTGTCCTCATAAGGATAAGGATCTACCGATACTAAACAAAACGAAGGAAAAAATTTGACAGACCACCTAATTATGAACAAAGAAAAAAAGCATAGGCACGTCCTGAATAATTATGTAGTTCCAATTGATTTAGGGTCACTTTTAATAGAGGTACTTTACGTTTCACTTTCTGACCATGGTTTATATGGTATTTCCAAGACGAGAAACTATCTAAATAAGCACTAAGAAAGTTGGCTTTATCAACCGTTGGTGATGAAACATCGTCAAAAAGAGTGAATTTTACATTTCCGTTCATGAATAATCACACGCAACACACAAATCTCTCTCTCTCTCTCTCTCTCTCTCACACACACACACACACACACATACACATACACATAGGCCTACACGCACACGCACACACACACACACACACACACACAAATAACCCAAAACAACAACATTAGGAATACGATGGCTTTCCCGTCGATGCCTTTCATATCTTGAAATCATGAATATTGATGAAATTGATTTGAAGGAACAAAGAGTATCTTTTACATTATAAACTGTTTTAATCTTTTGAGATTTTTTTAAATAAGCGATTCATTGGTCAGATTGTTTCAATTTTCTTCTGTGAAGGAGTATCAATAATCCAAATTAACCCTAATAATGATTACGGATATTCCACTCCGTATCCGGACACCTACCCCCTGGACATCCATCCCCGGATAACCACCCCAGTCAACTACCCCCTAGGACAACTACCCCCGAGGGCAACCATCATCTAGGACGACTACCTCCCGGTACAACTACCCCGGAAAACTACCACCCGGACAACTAACCCTAGGATAGTTGTCCAGGGGATAGGTGTCCTAGGGGATGGTTGTCGTAGGGGGTAGTTGTCAGGGGGGTAGTTGTCCCAGGAGGTAGTCGTCCTAGAGGGTGGTTGCCCTAGGGGGTAGTTGTCCTATAACCATTCCACTCACCTGGATTCTGGAGGTAGAAGACTCTTCCTCGAGATGATATTGCAAGGGTAGACCTTACGGCCGTGGAGCTGGCTCAGGGCATCACACAGATCAGGTGCAGGAGAGGTGGACTTGACGTCCTTTCCTGCGGCATAGATCCTAAACTTAGATGCGGCCCAGTCCGAGCCAGGGGCGGCCATGGCAGGGTTGGGCGTCATCCCGGAGGCGCTGTCTCCGATGTGGAACTTCTCGCACGCTGCCTGTAAATAAATTCAAATTCAAATCCACATTTATTGATATTATTCCGAACACGTAGGATCCTTCTCAATTTCTTTCTAGAAAAGATAACTACAGTCAGAATCATGGTGTAATACAAATAATAGCTAAGAGTGCAAAATAATGTCATAATTACAATAAACAGAAATAGCAACGAATAAAACAAATATTTTTCTCGTAATACTTTCATCAATCTTAAGCATTTAAGGGAGGAAAAGAAAGAAAAGCAAGACCAAAAAAGAAAATGAAAATAATTGACATTTTCAAAATAAATAACAAAAAACCTATGATATTGAAAATCCCCGTTTTATATAAATAAAGGAATTTTTAAAGGAAATCAATAGAGGATCCAGGGCGGGTGAGGGGCGTGTACGTGCTTCCCGACGAAAGAAAGAAGAGTGAAACAAGGAATTTTGTAGTCAAAAACAGCTCCACCAAACCTGATAATCTTTTTTTTAAATAATGTTTTCTTTAATGTTCCTTGTCTGATGATTGTTAACTTTTTTGTGGATGTGTTACTCCCAATGTGTATCATTCTGGAGGTGGGTTATTGTTATTCAGAAGGTTGAAGGTTCGTAATTCCGAGAAAAAAAGAGGAAGGGTTCATTACTCAGAAGGTTCGTAATTCCAAAAATAGAATAGGGTCTATTATTTATCTCGATTACTTTGGAATTATGAACCTTCGTAATTAAGAACATTCGGGATTAAGAACCTTCGGAATCAAGAACCTTCGGAATTAAGAACCTTCGGAATCAAGAACCTTCGGAATCAAGAACATTCAGCATTAACAATCTTCGGGATTATGAACTTATCGAATTAAGAACCTTCTGAAACAGAAACATCCGGATTATAACGGAACTCGGATTGGCAAACCTACACAATAACCACATGTAAGTAAGCAATCACTTATTTTTTTTTTTTTTTAATTTATTAGTCTTTTCTTAGTAGGGTGGCTCCATCAGTAGTTAAATACTGTATTCCTTGGAGGCCCTACAACATAAATACAAAATTAACAAACATATTAAAAACAAACAATCCAAATCGAAACAAAATTTTCGAACAAAAGAAAAGAAACAAAAACAACACAATGGACCAGTTCATTGATTTAAATTATTATAGCGCCAAAACAAAAGAGTAAATGAAGAATTTGATGGCGAAAATTAGGTAAAGTATTCCAGAAAGCCGCACCATCAAATGAAAAACTTTGTTTCTCTATCACTTGTGCGCCTACCATGAATGTTTTGATGAGCCAAGCATCGAAGGTCTCATCCAGTCCGCCCATCTCATCCCCCCATCCCATACCGACCAGTCGATCTCCTCCGAGCGTGTCCAACATCTGATCTACGCCACGGGCAAAGGCACAGTAGTACGGGTAGATACTGGATCCTAACCCAAACACTCCATAGCTGAACGTAGAGATAATAATAATAGTAATGATGATAAGGATAATAAAAATCAAGGAGGTGATAGTGATGACAAGGGTGATATCAATGATTAAATTATCAATGATACTGGGGTTACGAAGACCAAATAACATACTACTACTACTACAAATATTAATCAACTGAGGTGCAGTTTCAATAACATTTTGTATATCCCATAGCCTATATATCATATTCGCATTACATAATACGGCTTTGTAATGTTCGCTCCTTTCAAAAAGTGACGCACAAGGCCATTGAAATTGCCTTTGCATTGAAAAAAGGTTGATTTTGTAAAAGTAGTTGAGAATTGTTTATACTTATATCTGCTTTCCTACCTAAGGCTCCCTAGCATACCAGCTCTTCGTAGATTGAACCCTCCATCGTTCGACACTTCGACCAGAGGGTTCCCGTCACAAAACTTCTCACATCGTGGAGAAATCGGAGACCTATGCGAACGAAAATAAAGCAAAGAGGGTTACGATTATTACTGGCGGGTTTTTACGATTTTCATTTTTATTTTGTATCATTATTAATATCAATATTATCATTATCATTACTATAATAATCATTATAGATACTATCACTATTATTATCATTGTTATCATTACAAAAATATTATTATTATTATCATTATTTTCATTATCATTACTATATTAATCATTATAAATACTATCATTATTATTATCATTGTTAACATTACAAAAATATTATTATTATTATCATTATTTTCATTATCATTACTATATTAATCATTATAAATACTATCATTATTATTATCATTGTTAACATTACAAAAATATTATTATTATTATCATTATTATCATTATTACTTTTTTTTTCTTCCGGATTGTGCCTACCTTTTATGCACAAATCCAGGATTGTGCCTTCTCCCCTTTTGAGGAATTCCGTGTTCAAAATCACATTATGTGTTTCATACGGATGAAATCATACATTTTCTATGCTTTTGAGCGAAATCGACCAACTATCACAGTCTTGCTTTACATCTTAAAAGTGTTGAATACAATTTCTGTTGCGACAAAGAAATAGGTTTCTCTCATTAAATACATTATTCTTTTGATATCAAAATATATAAAGTGATAAAGGTTTGAGAAGATATTTAGATATTTTGCTTTGTCAGAAATTATTTATGAGAATTTAAATCAATACTTACTGAGGCACAGGTGACCTGTTGTTGCTATTATCCGACATTTCCATCAGATAGCGACAGAACTCCTGCAAGAAAGAAGGGAATTAAATATTTAAAGGCCCTATCCGATACAAAAACTTGATATAAATGGAAAACTGAATGAATGTAGAATACAAATATAAAGGAATAACAAGTATTTACCCTTTCATTATTGCACAAAAGCAGATTAAAAACTCATTTTCCGCACCCCTCCAAATTACGGGTCATATTTGCCGAAGCTACAGTGACGACATAACATGTTGACCCAAAAGGTTCACCTACATAGCTGAGGCGATGAGCCGTGCTTAATTTATGCAAAGTCATTGTGAATATGCGTACTCCACATAAGATGATGTCATCAAGTCGTAGCAAGGTTTAGGTCGACAACTTCCGACTTTCAAAGCTTTAGATTTTGAGTTTTCAGAGAGCTGATATTTCTCTGACAGACACTAAAATGACATATAATTGATATTATCGTAATCTATAGCTTATAAGCTGACCGTTGATATATAATTCATCCATTTTATTTTTCAGTTCAGATACGGTCTTTAACTTTATCAAAGATGATAATGTGCGTATTAAATGCAGTAATCATCTTTAAAAAAAAAAAAAAAAATACTAAACAGAAGATTCTTTGCGGTTGTTTAGACGCCGTAATAGAGTGAACAAAAGTTGAAGTTTCAATAGGCATCTACACCAAAAAGTGAAATTACATATGAGTGTTCACTTTCAGTTCAAGATTAAGTCACACATATTGCACTTAACATAAATAAATCATGCACAACATTCATTCATAAGTATAATAATTGACTGGTATGCCAACCAATATTAAAAACTGGTCAAATTGCACTTAAATTTCCGCCTAAATATTATTGTAGAGCCAATTTGCACTCATGAATAGGCACTTTGACGAACCTGTCCGTTGCTAGGTGGTTCCCCGTTTCCAAGCGTGCTGGTTACAACTAATAGGAGATTCTCATGTTCCAGGTTCATGACGTCATATTCGTCCATACGCAGTAGACGAATGTCGAAGGCCTTTCGAAATGTTTCGTAAACTTTCTTCGCGTAATACTCCGATTTGCCGAACTCGCTAGCGTAGAGTACGGTGGCCTTGAAAGTACCAGAAAGGGCGCGACGTAAAATGCGTGATGAAAATCGTGAGGGACTGGAAAACAACATCAAATAATAATGATTATAATAACAAAAATCGCTTGAATGTTCAGACATTTTAATAAAGAAACCATTTGTAAAAATCGTGCATAATTATATAATGTAAATCATTCAACCTTACTAACGGGGCATCCAAGGAGTTGTTGAATAACGGTTTTTTGTTCTGGTGTGGGGGGAGGGGGAGGGGGAGGGGCCCCTACTTCTCTAGTTTCGCAACTGGAGCTGATAAAACGTGGCGTTTACTCAAGAGTATTTACGGCTGTATGTAACACTACCGCACCCTTCAGGATTCAGTAGCAATTGACGTTATTCCTGATATAATTGTGTGTATTAACTATATGAACACGAAATGATGTATGATGAGGGTGGATTTAAGAATCAAGACAAAGAAGAAAGCAATTAGGGATTATCTTCTTCTAACTGAAGCATTATAAATCACTGTAAATTAATCATGGGTATAAGAAATTGCCAAACATGAGGGTAATTGTGTGTCCGACAAAATTTGGGGGTGATTTCATGCCCAATTTGGACAATTTTGCCCAATCATGGATAGCTTTTTACTATAGATTGAACAGAAGCCGCACAGGTTCTGCCTCGTTTAGATAATGACGCGCAGTACGTGGCGTACGCAGGATTTTATGTATGTTATTACCAAAGAAAAAAAGATGTCAGTCACTCAGTAGTGTCTGACAGTGAAGTCTAGAAGGTAACCGGGTTTCCTCGCATAATATGAATACTAGGACACTACTAATGTTTACATTTCACAGATAGGACATACATGACATATTCATAATTCCTGCAAAAGTCTACAGAACTTGATGTTGGCTGCAAAAGGGACATAGTATCTTCAACTGCCCTAACATTGGTCAGCAACATTACTTACTCTGCCCCCGGCGACCGGAGTCTATCTGTGCTGAGTCTTCCCGATGATAACTTCGATTTCCATTCCGGTATCTCCCATGGGTTATCCTGTATATTGTATATAAGAACATTGATACTTATCATGGTCGTCATTCGAAGGGGTGGGGGCAAATAGGTTACAAATGTGTAAATTATTATTCCCCCCGCACCATTGTACCTTTGATAAGGCAGCTCACCCCATAGGACAATTCCGGTGAAAAGGTTTACCCTCTAAAATAACCCTAAATTACACTCATATAACTACTTAAATCAAAGGTATTTATTAGGTGTTTGAATTGATTTGATTTAGTTTGATTTATACCAAATATAAAAAAAAGTATAAATAAAAGCATACATGATAACATTACAAAATGATTTCAGAACAATCGCCCTGCAAAGCTGAGCCACTACAGCAGAGCTGTCCCAACAAGGGTCCTAAGAAAGGAAAAAAGACCTAGGGTAGTTTTCCTTGGAGTATAATGTCCGAGGCATTATCTTCCTGGGACATTAACCAAAAAGGTTTTGCATAGCCTACCGGGTTTGTTGTCACATAATCGGCATCTACGTGATAATTAAAGTTATGGGACCAGTTAGACGTAGGACCAATTCTAGTACTGTTTTAATCACACATGTACATCATAAGGTTTGGCCTTATGTCATAATGTTTGGACTAGAATGAATGTTTATGGTAAGTGTTACGTTTCAACTGACCAATAAACCTAATGGGACTGAATGTATGGAGTATAAACTGATTCACTGATATAAATGATAATGCTCTAAGTTTATATATCGCCGATGTCTCTAAAAGCGCTCTACAAATATATAATTACATCGGTCATCGGATTCAGGCTTGCCAATACACAATATTTACACATTCCCCACTCCTTGGGGAGCATTCAAGCCATGCACCACAATGCTGAGCAAATTAACTGCAACGACTTTCGCATCCTACCGTGTACCCAATTAACACCTGGATCGAGAATGTAAAATATATGTGTGAATATATTACCAAAGGCATTAGTACTGGGCTGGGATTCGAACCATCAACCCTTGGATTGAGAGTCAAGTAAATGAAACACTATACCACGACACCTCCACCAATGGCGCGCAGGACTATATACCTGTACGGTGAATGTTGGCATCAGCTGGTAGTTGAGCGTTTCTTGGTGAAAGAGTGAAGTCAAGCTAGCAGTCAACGGTGAGACCACGGCTCGCCAATCAGTGGGACAACCCTGTCTGATCTCGTGCTCGGAGGCAAAGAACTTCATGAACTCCGCCGAAGACGTATGGTGATCCATGATGGTCACGCCGAATTGCTGGGGAGATTAAGATTAATTTTGATTTGACTTGATTGCTGGAAAGAGAGGGAGAATGAGGGGGATGGAAGGACGGACTCAGAGATAAGTAGAGATAGAGAGTGTGTGTGCGTGTGCGTGTGCGTGTGCGTGTGTGTGTGTGTGTGTGAGAGAGAGAGAGAGAGAGAAACAGACAGACATACAGACAGAGAGAGGGGGAAGAGAGAGATGGAGAGGTAGAAAGTAACCCCGTCAAAAAAAAAAATCACTTTTACACATAGTTTATATGGCTATTTTATTGCGTAGATAGGAAGGAATCTACAGAAAAGGCTGGTCGAATATTGTACATACATTAGGTTTGAGTAAAACATACAATACATATCATATCAAAGATAGATCTATTTTCAAAACTTGTCAGCAAGATACCTGGAAACTGTGAAGAACTGCTACGTTCATTTCCACCAGTGTCCTATCTCTCCATAGTGAGTCTGTACACGATATATCCAGGCCCAAACGTTCAGCAATCATCTGCAATAAGAATTAAATTTGAACATTTGAATATACATGGTTAAACTTATCTACACCGTTTTACACGTAGATATGCTGAATTGAATTAAACTTCAGTGAGTTGAAACTATTTGTATACATCTTGCACAAGTGGAATGATATAAAAATCTGTGTTATGATATGTCATACCTATGACACCATATACATATCAGAAAGAACAACAAATTATGAATTGATTATAGGAGAAGAATATTTAAAAAAGGAAAGAAGATGAAAATAAAGAAGAAAGAGAAAAAGAAACACGAGGACAAAAAGAAAAAGAAGAAAAGCAAGAAATAGTAAAAAAGAGAAGGGATAAAGAAAGGGAAGAAGGAGAAGAGCAAGAAGAAGAAAAGAAGAGGAATAAGAAATAGTAAGAAGAGGAACAAGAACAAGAAGAGGAAGAAGAAGAAGAAGAAAACAAAAAGAAGAAGGAACGGTAAAGAAGCAGAAGAAGAATAAGAAAAAAGAAAGAAAGAAAAATCTTGTTTGAATGTGAGAGTACTACTTACCGTGAGCATGTTGTAACGCTTGGGTGCACACATCGCATTATTGGCGATGTCGGATGCAACGTACCACTCGTTGATGGGGCATGCCGGAAACTGGATGCCTCCCACATCAAGGAGGAAGTTTGAATAGGAAGGCATCGAGTACCACTTCAACTTCAGGTCCATGAACCAGCGAAGTCTGCGTCGACGATGAGAGCGAAAATGAATTAAAAAAGAGAAGAGGAAACTAAATAAAACACGATCAACAGACACAGAGGATAAGGATCACAAATCCTAATGATTGATTTCGGACTATTTGTATAAACCATCCTAAATCAGTTTACAGCGTTAAACAAAAATGTATTAACATATTTATTTTTTTAATTAAAAAAGAAAAATCGTATTTTATTGATATATGATAACTACCTACGGCTTAACATTTTTACGAACCTGCAGCACATAAAGTGCGCAATTTAAAAGCGAGAAAAAAATAAAATATATAAAGAGATAAATGATGAGGGAGAGGCGCAAAAGGACACAAAAAGGACCCCTCCCGCATCATCTCTCCCTTAATCGGATAAGTCCGATGCCCCCTTTCTTCCACCATGGTGATGCTGCCCCCCCCCCCCCCCCCGTCCTCCCCCCTCCATTGCTTGACCCATGGTACCCCATTGCTAGTACTCACTCTGGGTGCGCGAGTTCGACTTCGTGAATGAGCTCCGGCGGGATCTCGAAGACCTCGGGATCTTCCCCGTTGACTTGGAGAACCAGAGGGAGAACATCGAAGCGAGTTCGATCACTCCGCCATCCAAGAGTTCGGCACACCTGAAAATAATATGAAAAGGCAGACAAGCTAAGTCAAAAGAGGACTTGTACCAGAAAATGTTGTTTCATCAATTAATTTTGATGATAAAGATAAAGGTCATGCGATTTCATTGTGGAAGGTGTTGTCTGAAAGCAATTGGGAAAGGTAGATTATGTAAATAGTACATAAGAATTGTTGTAGCAGTGATGTTTTAGGATCATCGCAACAGGGACGGTGACGCGTCTTTAAAAGTGTGGGGAGGCACCTACAAAAAGGGCTCTTTCTGTAAAAAAAAAGGGCACCTACAAAGAACAATCTCAAGGCGAAAATACACAATTTTTGTAGACGTTTGTATATACCCCTGGCCCCTGCACTGTGATTTCAATGTTTGTTTCTCTCTTTACATGTCCCAAGATACTGCTTAAGCATCATACTTTGCAGTCGGTGTGATGGTCTGAATATTTTTTTGCAAGTGAGCGAAGCGAGCGAGCAAACATTTAAAGATTTCTGAGGTCGCAGTGCAACAATTAAATCTTATAAAGAGGAAAAGCAAACCTGGTGGAGTTTAAAGCACAATTTAGTCATGAAAGCCTGAACAAAAAAATCTGTGATAAGAAACATAATTATGTTAACTTTGAGTGCGAGCGACCTTTGGATGAAATTAAAGAAAAAGAGGGCAAATATCCAAAGGAATAATGACACTGAAGAAAAAAAAACACATGTCAAAATAAAAATGGGAATCAGCAGTGGTGAAAATGGGACACTTCTCGCACCTAATAAAGGACACTCACCAGAGATGACAAAACTTAATATGAGAGCGGAAAAGGGGAACTTATTACAAATGAAAGAGGGGCAATTGTCAGAAGGAAAATGACACTAATTATAAAAGAGGGCACATTTCAAAATAATAGGGACACTTATCAAAAGGGTAAGGGGTACTTATTACAAAGGAAAACAGCACTTGTTAAAATAAAATGGGCACCTCTCATCCTAAATTCAACACGGCACTGCACACAGAAATGGGTATATTGGACTACGCACACGTGCGGTATGAAAGGTTGGTCCCAACTCTTCAGCTACTCATCGACTCATATTTCGAATATGAGCTTGGGCATTTGAAGAAATATCCTTTTCAGGGAATAATTTTACAATGATATTCTTCTAAACTGACATTAAAAATTATTCAAAAGTCATTCTGTGTGTTAGGTCATGGTCAATAGGGGCAACTAAAAGGTAATCATGGAGTCATCAAAATTATATTGAAAATTACTTAATTTTAAATCTTTATGTTATGCCTTTATTCATGTAGTTCAATTTCAACCAGCCCTGGTTTCAAATTGAATCTACATTTGTGTTGGTATTTTCTTCTGGAATCCGCCTTCATCCCTATTCATTTTGTTCGTTTTAAAAATATTGACTTTAAAATGTCTTTGTTTACCTCAGAAAACACCAGATTGCTCGGATCCCCGAGTACTGATCCATCGGGTTGCCGGTACCCCGCGTATCCGATTAGCTGCGAGTTCCAAATCCGGAAATCCGTCTGATTGTCGCCATTACGAGCCGGGAACACGGTGATTGCTGGCCTGCAGATAATGAAACAGATTTGATCCACGAATTATTTGTGAAGTATCTTAAACTAACTTGCCTATTGCTTTTTTCCCCGTTTATTTCCCGGACGCCCAAACGAACAATTTATTCTGTTTTTCTGTAATAAAGTGCATTGATAGTCATTTTTCCGAATTCGAATTTTTAATCGACATCAATTCTACGTGTTATACATACAAGGTTACAATGACAAGAATTTTCATTTCGTAATGTATTGTGAAAAATGCAGAGGTCACTGTTATACTTATTGTTATCATTTTACATGAACCAGTCGGCAGAGGGCAGTACACACAATTTTGCAGCATCACTGGATTTTCAGGCCTACTTATCGATCGAACGGCTCTACCACGTATAGCGGCAAAGATATCACTTTGACAACCTTGCAACAATTAAAAAGACGTAAAAGGGCTTACAGATTTCGGTTTTTGTTGCGTTGTTTGTCTTTTAAATTTTAAAATTCTTGATTAAAGATTAAACCAGGCTTGTTAAATATGTTTGAAGTATAAATTTCTTGTGAGTGAGAAACTTGGCAATACAAATGGGCAACACAGAGGGTGATTCACGAGACCAAATTAACATCAGGCCCCTATATAAAAGTGGTACGATGAATTTCGATTTGAACCCAATCTTGTGTCAAGAATTACGCAATATTTATATTTAAGTGCGATAAGCATCTGTATGTCCTACAAGATATTTTTGATTTTCATTTTGTAAGATATATATAAATTTATATTTCACGAGACCAAATTAACATCAGGCCCCTATATAAAAGTGGTACGATGAATTTCGATTTGAACTCAATCTTGTGTCAAGAATTACGCAATATTTACATTTAAGTGCGATAAGCATCTGTATGTCCTACAAGATATTTTTGATTTTCATTTTGTAAGATATATATAAATTTATATTTTGTAAGATGTAAAAAAAAAAAAAAAAAAAAAAAAAAAATCGGATATCAATGCATGTCGTAATCCATCCTAAAATGACTCATTTGATATTAGGTCTCTATTAAAATATCTCTTTAAATACGTACCTTACGTTCCCCTTATTTGTCGCGTACAGTAGATGCTTGCACAACATTTCGAACATGTCTCGAGAATTAGTCACCTTTCTTGCATCGAAAACCTTCATGGACAAAGGAAGTTTAAAAAAGGGGCATAAAAGCACATGAAGTTTGCCTGATCCTAAAATAAAAACATTGCAACAATATCTTTCTTTGGGCATGGGAGGGGGGGGGGGAGGGATGTTAGTTTAAAATTAAGACTCAGTTACATTTGTGGGTATTAAATACTTCGCCTAAAGTTAGACTGCACACAACAGGTTTCTTTCCAGCTCAGTTGTAAGGGTTGAATTTTATGCGTTTGAGAAGCACAGAGGGGCACGTGCACTTAATGGAATAGCCCCAACAAATGGATATTCTTACCTGCAGCTTGTTCCAATAAATTCGACACCGAGACTGCGGAAGGTTTCTCCAGGCCGATTTGGCCCCGAATATAAGTTCAGCTTCCGTGAGATGATAGTTACCACTCTCTTTGAGGCTCATCTGAACTTCATACAGACGACGCTCATGCGATACTGTACCAGATCTGTAAGATGTACCACGTAGTTGTTTTTTGTTTTATATACGCAAAAAAGAAAATTTAAATTTACAAACATAATCGACATTTATTTAAAGGAAATATTATGGAAGGCAAAGCTGAAAAGTATCCGACCCCTATAAAACAAAAGGAAAATTAAATTGTGTGATCGAAGTGTAATTCATGTGTTTTCTTTTTAACCAATGTAATCATTTGTTTATTATTTATGTATTATTCAATGAATAGATGATGGAAAAAAAATAAAAGAAAAAGAAGATGTATCATTGATATTTTCAGTATTATGATCACCCCCTTGGTCATCATCATCTTTATCATTGTTATCATTATCATCATCATCACCAACATCATCATCATGGCCATTATCATCAACATCATCATGATCAACACAACCTCATTTATTCAATCATAATAAATTTAAACTTCTCTTAAATTATCATGCAAATAATATCAATCATAACAATAGAGCTTTAACATTTTCATCAATGCTATTTAAGAAAGAAAAAAGAAACTCATCCCCTAAAGCACAACCAACAATACACTGACCTCTGAGCATGCGCATAATATTGGTCGATGAACTCCCTGGCCAATCGAATCTTCTCATCTTGTGACCTCATAGATGGCTTCTGACGTGTTGGTGACGTCACCGAGACATTATTAGTGCTTCCATATTGTTTAGAGGTTTCCTAGAAGAGGGAAATACGTAAATAAATATATATTTAAAAAAAGATTAAGTGCAATGCTCGTAAGGTGCAAGCCTCGAAAAGAAATATATGGGAACATCGAAGTTTCTATCATGACTATCTAGCTTTAAGAAGTAATATCTGAAAATCATTTATAAAGGTTGTGAAGAAAAAAAGATAACGTGGAATGACACTGAAATTCATGAAGTTATAACTATACCTTTGACTTCTAAACTCATTCGTACCGTGGTGAAATTAGAATAATCAGTCTTTTCTTTAAAATCCACATTAGATCATTTTTAATGTTGATAACTTTTTCTTAACATTCAGTGATATTTGTCCTTTTGTGATGATGTCATACTGCGATATAGAAGTTTAAGGCAAGAGCAATAATTAGACCAAAATTGATGGGCTGTATAGGCGATAGATTTATTCCTATCCATCTTTAAGGTTACACTTTGAATTTCTTCAAACGACCGTCGATAATATTTATGTTGACATTAACGAGCTCAAAATGCTTTGATCCAAATGAAAGCTATGAAAGCTATCTTTCATCGTAAAATCAACCGCTAATTCACTGATTAATATTTTTCAAATTTGATTTGGACATCTTTACTTAAAAACCCCCTACGAGGCTACGACATACACTGTTGCCCATAAAATTGGGTTAAATCTACGTTTACCTCTTTTGATGAAGTGCTTTTGAGAACTCAGACAATATGTTTTTATTCTTGATAGATAGAGTTTACATTATAGATCAATCTCTATGGCTCTTCAGGTTGATCAATTAAGTCAAGAATAAATAATATTCTCACAATCACTTCATGCAAAGAGGTAAACGAAAATGTATCCCAACTTTAAGGGTAACAGCGTTTTTTTTCTTCAATAATTGAACATTTTACTGCCACGCGTATATCAAGGTGAATATAATTAAGTGCTGTATTTGATAAATGACAGTAAATCGACAGTTTATATCTTCATTTATTGAGAACACTGGCGTGCCCCATTCCGCATCAACCTTACCCTCAAGATCTCTTTACCTTGCTCCATAGAAAGCAGACAATACGAATTGTGAATGAGAATGGCTAGCGCGGGAATCTGAAGCCTGGAGATCGATAATAGAGGACAGGTCCATTATAACGGGGCTTTAAGCAAATGCCTTTGCATTCCTTATCGATTTGCAGGGTTATTTAAATATAGTAAAGACTAGAGTGTATCAAACTTCATATATAGAGGACGTAGTGTATATAATCATTATTATGAGTCATTGCCATAATCGCAAATGATATGAATCTGTGTCGTAGCGTGAGCCCATCCATTGAGGGGGGCACTGGAACGATTATGGGGCGGGGGGGGGGGCACCGATCTTATTCGGGAAATGAAATGTACAAAGCTACACAGAATATGGGAGGATGTGTGAGGCAGCCTATTATATGCGTCTTCGTTTCTCGCCCTTTTCACTTTCCAACTTCCCCGTTCAATATTTTCTTTTCCCCACAACTCGATGGGGATGGGGGCGGTACCCCCCCCCCCCCTGTAGCTATACCACTACTGATATTAATACTATTATATCTCTGTATCAAATTGTACTTTCACAACGATATTACCTCTAAAGCTTACAAAGAATCACATAATCATATCAATCTGCGAAGAATACAATTTCACACTCTAAGTCAGAGGATATAATAGTTGATCCCAAACATACCTTAGGTATTTATTCATCACATTTTGTAAATTATCAGCGGATACGATTATAATAATAATGGTCGTCTTCATAATACAGTGCGTCCCAGAAAAAACGAAACCGAGAATTATCGTTATTTTATCATAACGTAGTCACATTTATAATTACTAAATGACACATATTTGGAAAGCTCAGATCCTCCTCTTTCATTTGATGCAACTCATATGATGCATACTTCACACATGAGTGATTAAAATGAATTTGAAGAGAGGAAACCAAAAAGTCATTTGGCGGACGGTATCTGAATTTCAAAGAGAAAATCACATTTCTAGAAAGTTGAGGTTTTGCCCTTTCATATGACACCTCAATCAGGGAAAATGAGCAAGGAATGACAAAGTTCTGTTTGTTTAAAGTAGTGCTTGCATTTCCATAATTGTATCAAACGAATTTGTTTTCACTTGGTGCCTGCCATAGCAACATGTAGAAATGACAACAGACTTAACTCCGTTTCGTTGATTGTCAATTGACAATCATCCATCTTTGTTAATCATTTAAATGCAAAAGTGCTTTTTTTTTTTTTAATATCATGCTACTTTAAAAAAATAAAAATTTTGTTAAAGACTTGCGTGATTATCCTGCAATTTCGTCATCAAGTGTATTTTCTTCAGTGATATATTTGTTAATCCTATGTTAGATGTTGTATGTATATATTTTTATAATTATCAGTATATTTTCTTTGAAAAGTATATCTTGAACTATCATAAATTGAACAGTTCAAGGTTCATGGGTAATGAGACAATTTAGCATATTTCATTTAGCAAATTAGCATATATCATTGACTTAAGGTGTACCTGAACTGCCTGAGAGTGGAGGGTGTCCGTGAACTCGGACCCGTCGAGGTGATTGAGTAGGACGACCGCGTCTTTCTTTTTTGAAGGTGAACGATCTAGAGAACGGTGCAGTGGCCGAACTGGCAAAGACGAACTCGGTGACGAGACGATTGGCGTTTTCTCATTATCTTTGGTTTCACCAGATAACCAGAGGGAGACGAAACGACCAGGGGTTGTTGACATCAACGTGGGCGTCGTATCAAACGACGAGGTGGACGATGTAGTACTTTTCAGTGGAAGATCGGCTGGTCGTTTCGCTGATTCATGCTCTGTTTCGTGAACTTCAATCCCGTTACCGATGTCGCCATCCATCCCAGTTTCTTCTTTGCCTACGTTTTCGACGTTGAGCCCATTGACTGACATCGAACTGAGATCGTCCCCCAGGTCTTTCACCATCTCGTGAGGGGCTAATCCGTCGTCGATGTCGTCTTGATCCATTCTAAATCACTTAAGTCCTAGTCCTCGATAATTGTATAAATATCTAAAATGGTCCAATCGTAAAATACAAAGCTTCGGCACGTCGATCTTTCTTTCTCTTCGATATCCGTTCGACGTTGTTCGATGTCGGTTCGATGCCGACAACTTAATGTCAATCTCAATTCCGTGGAGGACCTGACTGCTAGTCCCAAGCCCTGCACAGTGACAACTACTTATCCAGAGCCTCTCATACAAACTTTAGATTTTACCCTCAGTGTATATTTTCTTTTATTGGAGAGTGCATGCATGAAGGGGATACTTTGTATATCTTACAGAAGAATATATCGATCTGATTCTATCAAAACGCGTGGGTCTGCATTAATTATTCATGAATCTGGTCCCCTACTTATTTTGGTTGGCATCTCTCGTTCAATTGAAAGCTTGGATTAATATTCGAATGAAGAATAACAAGGAGAGCGATAGGAAGCAAGGGAAAGAGAGGGAGAGAGAGAGAGAGAGAGAGAGAGAGATTATGATGTAGTAAATTAAGAAAGAGAAAGGGAGAGAAGGTAGACTTTAAGGCCAACCTGGTGATATATTTTTTTGGAGCTAAACTTCCCTCTTTTTGTTCTTCCTTTACTTCTTCTTCCTCCTCCTTCCACGCTTCCTCGTTCCCTTCTCTTCCTTTTTGTCCCCTCTCCTCATAATTTCGTCAATGTCCAATATCACGAATTCTTCTTTCAAGGTATAGCCGATATTGACTGTCAATATTCAATTCAATTTAATAATGGTTTTATTAAAAAACAATGCCTCGCATCCAAAATGCTGAATTGTGAATGTTTACATATACATAAACTCCATTACATAAAATCATATTTTATTTGTTACAATCATTCAAACATCCTAATACTCATGACTTGTGTAGCTATTCGAAATCAATCACTACATAGTATTTACATTCTAAAAATATGTTAAAATTCACAATAGTAATAACAATAATTGATTCAAAACAATACAAATGAATAAGTAAAAACAAGCTAATACTGAAGTATTATTGACATAATTTCATTGCTCATTATTGTGTTTTTTTAAAAGATATAAATGCCTGCCTATGTATTGTTTTATTCTTTTGATGTACATAATTATTGTATTCCAAAATGTTTCACGCCCAACTTTTTTTTTTCTTTCTTTGGATTCCTATAGCATTACGTTCCTCCCATTCACCTCTTTTCTCTCCCTCTCTACCTCTTTATCCATCACCAATCTCTCCCCCTCGGCCCCTCCCCCCCCCCTCCTCTCAGTCGCTTTTTTTCTTCTTTTCTTTCTCACTATTTTACCCCTCTCTCTTTCCCTCTTTCACATCTAATATTCTATTTGCTTATTCTACTTTCTTCTCTACCCTTTCTTGGGGTAATCTTAACTTGTCCTCCTCTCACAGGTTTCTAATTGCTTCTCATTTTTACATAACGGGGCGCATCCACATAGTTCTACAACCGTATGCTATACATTGTGACCTTTAACTAAGCTGTGTAAACAGTGATTTTAAGTGAAGTGAAAAAGTGAAATTAATTGTAATGAATAGAAGGTTATACAGAGTGAAATGTGAGGAACATTTATCAATTATAATCTGAATGATACAAGTTAGGTGAACACCCCAATTACACACAACAAGAATATATTGGATTAAAAAAAGTAGAGTAATTAGCTGAAACATCGACATGCTTGGTGGTCACTAACCATAATAGTTATCATTACAATTAATGAATGACGGCGAACTGATTGAAAGTAATATGAACACTAGGCCTACATCCTTTACTCGATTTGATGCGGATCCAATTAGTAGTCTCATATTCACAGGAGTCTTTTGACTTGTTATGATCATTGATATCAGACTCAGAGTGAAGTGCGAGAATTTCTTCTATTTGTTGTTGCGGGGGGGGCAGAATAAGCTGAATCAACTTTCCCGCTTCCCTCTTATTACCTTGAAAGATATATAGCAGTTCCAACTTCCAATTATTATTATTTTTGGGTTTGTTGTTGTTGTGTTGTACTCGCAATCCAACAACTGGATCAGTTCTGTAGACTAACATTGTGTCGAGGTACGTCTTTCTTGGGTGTGACGTAACACTAAAACTAACAGGTGGATGAACAAAGCTGAACTTATGTCCTGAGAGTTGTACACGTCTGCTCTTACAAAGTACCGGACAAAGTACATGCATTTGACCGTTATAAGGTACGTTTTCAGAGGTTCTGTTTGGACAAGAACTAAAGAAGGACTAGAGCTACCATATTGTTCCCCGAAATGACCTCAACAGCAAGCAAATATGATGATTTACCCTGTGATAAATGGAACCTGGACCCAGTCTACAAATCCTATGCTCGACTGTATATCAGCGATATCGTAGCGATGCTACCCTACAGCACCGGGCCAGGCGGTAGGTAATCATTGGTGTACCCTCTCGGGCGTGGAGAGTGCAAACGCGAAACTCCCGGCCTTATTGGACAAAAGTGGTATCTTTTTGTTTTAATTGGTGAAGTTGATGCAAGAGAATGGAAAGTATAGTTAGGAGGTAATATAGTGTAGTGTAATTATGATACTTCATTTGTGAGAGAAAAGTGAAATTTGTGCAGACTCTAGTATTTTTTGTATTTTTTATATTTAATAATAAAGCCAGGAATATCGACAGCTAGCGAGTATAGAGTTACTTGCCAAATATGGCTGCTAAAACTAGGAAGTATGGACGTGGGTGGTATATTAGGGTTCAGCAGACTGACAATGACAGTTCCTTTATTTAAAAAATCCTTTGTTCATTATGTGTATTTACAAGTCCCTCACCTTGTCGGGTGGGGATTATTGTCAACTTGTGCTTATATTTATAAACTTCAATTTTAGAAATATATTGATATCTGACTTCTGTGTCACATAAAATGTGGTCGCTTTTGAATACATATTTTTCTTTAACTTGTTATAAGAAGTTTTAAGAAATCCTCTACCGGTATATGCCATGAATCTTTCAAGGTTATACATTGTCAACTTGTTATGACAAGTTCAGAAATATATTGATGCTAGCTAGTGTCCATTCAATTCTCAATGTATGAATTAAATCAAGGTGTACAATTCTTAAATGAACTGAGCTGTCGAAAACTGTAATTGTTGAGAAATATGGCTACCATATGTTTAGTTGCTATGCTCTGCTATTACTATGGTGATCAATACACATTGCGATTAGATGTGATTATGTGACTATGCTTGCTATTACTATGGTGATGTATGCACATTGTGATTAGATGTGATTATGTGACTATGCTTTGCTATTACTATGGTGATCGATGTATACACATTGTGAATCTAGACTTGATCAGACGTGATTATCCATGAGTTTGTTATTGGTGAATATCATAACAGGACATTTATGCATTTTAAGCATAAAACAGTTACTCTTGATGTCACTCAATATGGAGATGTATATCTTCTAAGTACTTCCAGCAGTCCATGCAGTGCTTGAACCATTTGTAGCCTGGATGCTAGAGCAAGGAGATAGAGACAATGTCACTGTTTCACAAGCTGTTCCCATGCTTTGTGATAATAGTGACTGTAATTGTATTACTTGTGGATACACCAAGCACCCTTCTCTTATCTGATGGTGATGTGGAATCAAATCCTGGTCCCCGACCACCCAAATTCCCATGCGGGGAATGTGGAAAATCCTGCACAGACTACAAAGGTGCAAAGTCTAGTATCTTGTAACACTTGGTACCATGCTGAATGTGTCGGCATCAGCACCTAGCTCCGACCTATCTCTTCTCTGAAGATCAGATCTGCCATGGGAGTGCTGCAAATATGGTTTACCAAATCCATCTTCCAGCCTTTTTGATTCAACTATAATGATAGGATCATCTGGAAACCACTCCACTTGTTCATCCACCTCTTCCTCTAGTTGCACATCAAGGTCAGAACTGCCGGGATCACCACTTACATCTTCTTCTCCATCAAAGAGCCGGCCATCTAGCAAAAACAGTCTGAGAACCCTGACTGTTAACTTTCAAAGTCTGTTCTCCAAGCGAGAGGAATTCTAGAGTATGATTGAAGCAACAAAGCCAGACGTTATTATGGGTTGTGAAACGTGGCTAAAACCCGGAATGGGTTATGGAGAGATTTTTCCACCTGGCTACAAAATTTATAGGAAGGACAGGAGAGATGGTTATGGTGCAATGTTGGTCGCTGTCATCGACAACCTCAATAGCCATGAAGTCTCAGTCAACAGTGAAGCAGAAATTGTAGCAGCCAAGGTTGTAAGTGGTCATCATAACATCATATTTGGAGCAGTCTACCGCCCACCAAGTAGCAACCAAACCTACATGGACAAGCTCAACCAGGCGATCATCGACATCTGCATTACACCATAGCACAGCAGTATGGATCTGGGGGGACATGAATTTGCCAGATATAAACTGGGAAACAGATGAGATCACATCTCACCAGTGCAGACATTCAATCAGCGAGACATATAGACAAACACTTGCAAGCATGGGATTGCAACAAGTGATTGATTTTCCTACCAGGAAAGATAATATCCTAGACATCATCACCACCAATCGCCCAACACTGGTTAGTGCCATGCTATACCTGGACTTGGTGACCATGATGTGATCTTTATGGAGATGTCTGCCCACGCAACTAGACAGAAACCAGTTCGCCAGGAAATCTTCATGTGGAAGAAAGCCAACATCGACATTATCCGCTCAGATGCTCAAACATTGGCTGATCAGTTTGTCCCTGACCACAGCACCACCACTCCAGCCGAAATCTTGTGCAATGAACTCCAGCAAGCACTGGACAAGATTGTGAGAGATCATGTTCCAACGAAAATGAGCTCATCCCGGTTTAACCAATGCTGGTTCGACACAAATACCAAACACATGTGTCGCAAAGAGTCAAGAGCCTACAAAAAGGCAATGAGTATCTCAAGCAAGCCTAGAAGTACGACCAAAGCGAAGATGAAGGCCTGGAAACGCTATCACACCAACAAGAAGGAAACACAGAAGATCTGTCGCCAAACCTTCAACAAGTACTTGGATGACATGATCAACAGTGATTCTGGAAGCAACAAACGCCTAGGTGCTTTGGTGAAGAGCATGCGTTGCAATCAAACAGGTGTGGCCCCGCTAAAAGACAGAGACTTACTACACTGTGATCCCAAACAGAAGGCCAATCTACTCAACAAACAGTTCTGCTCTGTGTTTACCAACGATGACAATTCAGCTTTACCTGACTTGGGGCCCAGTCCATTCCCAATTACTGATGATATAGTAGTGACATGCAAAGGGGTCACAAAGCTACTGAAAAGCTTAAAACCTCACAAAGCAACAGGGCCAGACGCCACAGTCAAGAAGGCAAATGCTGTCTGTGCATGCCTTCCTGCGCAGTAACTTTCGACACTGCAACCAAAAGATCAAGGAGGCTACGTATGTCACATACACTGTCCCATAGTGGAGTATGCTGCAATAGCATGGGATCCACACACCCAAAGAAACATCAACAAGGTCGTAATGGTTCAACGCAGGAGTGCGCGGTACGTCTGTGGTGACTACGATCGTACCAGCAGTGTTACATCTATGATGAACAAACTAAAATGGCCCTCGCTAGTTAGTAGACGTCTTCAAAGCCGCCTTGCAATGCTGTATCGCATCCGCTTTGGTCTTGTTGACGTTGAATGGCAACAATACCTTAAGGCAGCAACATGTAACAAGATGTCACGGATCCCGCTTCAGAGCGACACTGCATAGCCAAACCTACATCAGCTCCTTCTTCCCCAGAACTAGCAAGGATTGGAACAACCTTCCAGTAGATCCAGCCTGCTCACTCTCCCTTGAGGCATTTAAGTCCTAACTGGGAAAGAAGCACCCCTAACTGCCCTCATGTGATTAAAAGTTTTTACTCGCACCCTGTACATATATGCACAAGGATCCTGGCCAGCAGGCTCACACAGGCTCCTGACAGGCACACACAGTGCGCAATCTTCAAGGCCTTGAAGCAGCACTTTTCTTGGAAGAAGAAGAAGAAGAATATTTTTCATACTCGACTCTTTTTCAACTCTTTTTCAACTCTTTGGCGACAATCATTCCACACGTTGTTGTTTGGCTCAATAACTTTATTCAGAGCCCTACAAATATGCAAGATACATGAGAGAAAGGGCAACATTTTCTGCACACACTGTATCTATTTTTGTTTCTTGGCTATATTGTGTTCGAGGCTCTAAATAAAAAATAAAAAATAAGCTCTAAAATCTTTAAATTGGCAACACATAGTGAGTTTCAAAATCATTGATTTTCGATCAAAACTGGCTAATTTAAAGTACAATTTTCCTTTTTTTGGGGGTTCTGATCCAAGCTTTTGTCAGCTTGTCAAGTTGAAAAATCATAAGATATTATTAAACAAATAATCAATGATATGTGTATGTACTTAAACTTTGTTTGATTTTCTTTGTTATTTCATTTGTAACCTATAATTTTTACTGGGCCTCTCGGAAAAACAGTTTTGATAATAAGAGAGCTACCTTGTCTATATAAAATCGAATAAATTTAAGGGCAAAAATATTATGCTAAAACTGATGAACATATTGCCCACTAGCGAAAATAGTCTTTGAACTTTTCATTATCTCATGCCTACAACAACCGTATATATGTAGGTAGAATAGAATCCCTGGTATATGATGATATATCATACTTATAGGGTATATAGCGCAAATCACAAATATTTCCCTATGTGCTGTAAAGTAGAGAAGGAAATAAAAAGGAGAATAGAGACGACTAGTGAGACACACTCAGCATACTTCCTTTAGTCATCAGTCAACATTACACATTATATCTAAGAAGAAACGTTTCTTTAGACTGTTTTAAAGTTGTCAACATTATAACAACTTTATATATTCTGGCAATTTATTCCAAAACTCAACTGTTGCAGCCTGAAAAGAGCATGACCCGTAGACCTTTGAGTTTATTTGAGGGATAGTATAATATAAGGAGGTACCTGGGAAGACCTGAGATTTCTCTCTGGTAGTACTAGTATTGGGTGCTTAGTTCAGTCAAGTGGGTAGGAGCAAATCCCTTTAGGCACTTTTGAACTGATTCTAGCATGCAAGAACAGGTAACCATGAGTGCAAAAATAGACCCAGGGATTCTTTATTTTTCTCTATAAGTTGACCCCTCTTTGGTGACCTTTTAGATTTGGCAGAGGTCAACATCAGGTTGCAGTTTTCATAACAGTGTACTTCCTTGCTCTTTTGTACATTGTGCTGTGAATACAATGTAACTCAGTGGTATCTAAAGCATTCCTCAAATGGAGTATTCTATGCAAGATACATGTACCAGTCAGCACACTGCAAGTATCCTGTTTGTTTACTTTAAGTACCTGGAAATGTCACCTTCATACTGCTTTCAAAATGACGCACCCTCTTATATCCAGGGTTAAAAAGTGGCGCCTTGATCATCTTTAACATGATTTTTCTGTCGTTATGAGCCCCAAAAGTGCTGGAAGTTTGGTCTGTTAGTTATGTGCATAAACCTGGTATATATTAGTGTGATTGTACTCACATTTGTTCCATTTGACACAGGTGTATTATAATAAGGGTATCTGGTATTTGCTAGGTTAATGATGATTGCAGGACCCTCAGCTCAGGAAGAGCAATGTTATTTACTCTTGAAGCGCCCCTGGGTAACTAAGAGACCGCGGTATTAAAATTATTATTATTATTATGAATGCCTAGATAGAATACCCAGATTGTATTACTGCTTCATTGGCATATGTCCAGACTTTTGTTGATTAAAGCAACAAACAAAAACTACGAAGACAGAATTGCTCATATGTCAAGCTTTGATATTATGTTAACACGATATCTTTGTGTTCTTTCAGTGTTCCTTTCAAGTTCTACTCAATCCCACAACATCTTGACATTCTTTGGACAAAGTTCATTTGTATAGTCAGGGACAGACCTAGGGTTTTGTGACAGTGTGGCTGTCTCATTTTAAGTGAAATTTTCAATAAGAAACTGGCCAACGAGCAGCAAAAAGATTATCATATTTCTCAATTGCATTTAAGGTAGAAAATTAAAAGGGGAAGCCTATTGGAAGTAGGTTTACCCTCTGTCAGAATGTACATTGTAAATGGGTACACTTTCTAATTAATACTTCTACTTTTCTTTCATGTATTTACAGTGGTCTGACATGGGTAAAACCATTTAGGGGTACTGGCATCATGGAGGGGGAGGGGGCTGTCTCACTTGGAAAAATGATGTGATAATTTACAAGGTCTCTAAATAAAGGACTGGTGTGAGAAGGAGTTCCACCATTGTCTTGCATTTCATGAATCATTTTACTTTTTTTTAATAAAAAAAAGAAAGAAATTATGCTTCCTTCATTTACTTAACATGTTTCTGTCATTTGGTTGGGAGAAACACATCTTTGCCACATGTACAATGTACAATCTAGCTATGTCACTTTGTACTTCGGGATGTCCCAATGGTTTTTGTTTGTTTAGGGGGGAGGGGCATGAAGGCTGTGCCCCTCTTTTACCTGTATCTGTTATAGTCAGTGGTCTACATGTATGTGAGTCCACAATCAAAACAAAACTTTCACCAAAGTGGCAGGTAAACTGTTCATGGAAGGTACCGTAGTAAATGACCAAAAATTGAAGTTCTTGAGCCATCATTATAATTGTTATTATTAATTACTGGCGTCACCTGTGCTTGGAAGGCAAAAAGGCAAACTTAAGATCTCTAATTCTTGCTTATACTAACAAGCATTTATGCTTTCTTAGCAGTTGGGTAAAAAATCTTCTCCTTCGATATACTGTAACTGATAGGGACTTGCAGGTGGACTGTGTTGTGTGGACACAATGCAGGCTTTATAGTCATCTGCCTTGGTTGGATTTGAACCCACAATGTTTGGTTAAACAGGCAGACGCTTTAGCGACTGAGCGAACTCGCCTCCTCAATATTATGCAAGCATTCTGATCAGAAGTGATAATGAGGCCTGCTATTACTTCATACTTCAAAGTGGATAGTAGGTCAATAAATTAAATGACAGTCATTACAGGAATTATATACATAAACTGTAGTGGCGAGAATCCAAAGCCCCATTGAAATGACATTTATTGTATGAACTTGGATGCATGCCAGCTATAGCAACTGTAATTGGAAACTACATCTTGAGTGCTTCGAACCAGAAAGGCACTGAATCCTCATTCAACACAACACCTTCTTTCTCTCACCCAACAACACATGATGTATTATTTCCTTGTTCTTCTTTTCTTTTTTCCTTTTTACAAGCAGATGCATTTGCTTACAAGAATCATCCAATCTACCGAGTTGACTTGATGGGGATTGTGGTCAGTGTTGCCGAGAGAGAAAAGTTCTTCAACTATGCTGGTACATTACATTAACTTTGAAAGTGTAATAACTTCTTCATAAGGATTATATAAGTTGGAGTATGATATTTACTATGTGATTGCTTTACTGGAGGAGTTTGGGAGAGAGAGAGGGAGAGAGAGAGAGGGAGAGAGAGAGGGGGGGGGGGGAGGTGGCAAGAAAGGAGAGAGAGAGAGAGAGAGAGAGAGGGAGAGAGGTGACATAGAGGTGGCAAGAAGGGAGTGAGATGGTAAGAGGGGGGAGGGGGGAATAAAGAGAGATGGATAAGAATTAAGGGAGAGCTGAGCATTGAATATTTGAAATAAAAATGCCAAAATTATATGCTGAAATCGAAATGTTTGGGAAAATGTTTGAATTCATTTATTTTATGATGTTCCATATATTCTTAAGTTTCCTAGGGCGTTTTTTATATTTTGTCCATGTTTTGAGTATTATAAGAATAAGAACAAAACAAGAAGACATTTTGAAGATAAAGTGGAACAAATGATATGCTTTGGAGCCCGAAAACTTAAGTTAGTGCAGACATCTTAAAAGTGCTTTCGCTGATATATGCAAATTTGATAGCTTATTAGTCTTTGTTAGCGAAAAACAAAAGCAACTAATTAGAAAGTTCAATATGATGTCCTTTTTCATTTAACTTGCATTTCTAGTTTTATTTTGGATTATATAGCTAAAGATGTAGATATATATCCAAGCATAATTTGCAACTTTTAACTGAATAAAGGACAAACAATACATTAAATTCTTGTGTTTATTTTTATTCAGTTGACGATGGAACGGGGGTGATACAGTGTTGCTGTTGGAAGCCAAAGAGAGCCGATGAATCGGGCAGAGATCCACAAACATCATCTGTTGGTAAAAAAATGGGGAATAGCATCTTGAAATAATCATATTTTAAGGTACCTTAACCCTTTTCCATGCCACTATCATGTATAACAAGCCCTCTTTGGATTGAAGTATCCGTCAACAGTAAAATTCTGAATTAAAAATGAATTCTTTCACATTTGAATAGGGCTTAACCCTAATAAGGCCGGGGGAAGGGGGGGCATTATGGCCCCCCCTCCACAAATTGTCTGATTGTTCGGGAACGCATATGGATGGCGCCCCACCGCTCGCTGACTTTTTTCTTTCGAGTCTTGCGCATCTTTCAAAATAATTTTTTTGAAAATCGGACCTACAGTTACAAGGTCACGTGACCTTTTGTCTTTGCATGTCAGCCCGAAAATTGCTCATTTTTGTGATTTGTGTACAAAACATAAGGAAAAGTCATTTTTCCTCAAAATATATCAAACGTTGGTTATTGGGTCTTGTTTAAAGTTTAGGTGGTTGTTTTGGGAGTCAAAATAGTTGAATTGTAGTAAGACATGAAATAAAACAACAAAAACAATAAAATACATAAATTAAAAAAACAAAGAAATACATAAAAAATTATCAAAAAAAGAGATAACATAAGGAATAAGCTGGCTCTTCCAAATTTTGTTGTCGTATTATTATTCCTAATGGTCTAATGGATATATGTAGTGAAAAAGAATGCTTAAATATTAATAATATATGATTTATGGGTAAAAATGTGATTTTATGACCTTATTTGCATAAATTACCATAAATATGCAAATGAGTGAATTTTTCAAAAAATTGAAATTGTCATATTATTCTATACCCTTACTTGACATACGTGCAAATTTTCGCGGAGATCGGCCGCTTTACGGCCGAAATCTTAAAGGGGGGCCATAATGCCCCCCCCCCCCCCCCTTGGCCGTACAAGACCTCAAATAGCCCGGCCTTTTTAGGGTTAAGGCATTTCCATCTGAATAAGTTCTACAATATTAGAGGTACCTGTCCTGATTCAGGACGAAATAGATAAACAGTTTTGCTCCAAAGACATTAATCATTTAATTTGTAACACAGGATTTGCACCCCAAGAGGGGTTAAATAAGTGCCTCGGATCATTTAACTGTGACTGTACGGTTCATCTGAAAATGGGATTTGCCAAGTCAGGTCATTAAAAAATTTCTTCTCTCAGGAACTCTTTTAAGTTTAACCACATTTCTAACTGCTTCAGGATCTGCTTCTTTCATATCCTCCTCTACCTGGATTGCCATGGTTTACGTAACCACATCCTCCTCTTTATTCAATTGAATTGATGAGGTTTATTGATGAGGTTTATTGATGAAAAATTCAAAGTCACAGCTCATACCTGCTATATCATGACTTTACAAATCAGAATGCAACATATGAAATACATGCAAATAGTATGATGTGAAATAGGCAAATATTGAATTAAGACATTCAGTAGTGAAATTGATATGATAATTAAGAAGAAGAAGAAAAAGAAGAAGGAGGAGGAGGAGGAGATAAATCTTTGTTTTTAGTGCCTTGTTTGAAATTATTTAAATTGTATTTTTATAGTATAATCGCGAATTGCATACATTAATTGATGCTAGGTAGGACAAACAGTATGGTGGCTTACAACATTTATTTTATTATTGTATTATCCAATTATTGTTAGAAAATACATTGATTGCTCACTTGTATTAGTACCAAGGTTTTGTATGCACAGCTCTCAAACTATTGAATAACTTAACAGTAGATGTTAGGAAATAACCATCATTAAGTACCCTACTTGTATATGAAAACCAACAGCACATATTGTCAATAAACTGTCCATAGTAGTTTCAAGTACATCAATAACTCTTGCAGCACAGTGTATTTACATAGTTTCTGCGCTTTATTTATCAGTTAATATGTTTTTAAATATATTTATTATGTTATTTGAAGCGTTTGTGAGTATATAAATATTTGAATAATTCTGAGGTAATTTTCTGCAAAATATCTTTACCTTGTCAAAAGTGATTAATGGGTTCCTTATTTTGTTAGTACAGGTTTACCAATGTAATTCCCACTTTAATTGTTTTTTTCGCAGGAGATGCAGAAGGTGAACTTGCTGCATCCCTTTTCAAGAGAATGGAAGATTCCACTGAAGAATCGCTGACATCATATGAGCTGGGTGATCTCATTCATGTAAGAGGGAGGCTGAAATTCTTCAGAGGGAACATCGAGGTGTCTGCATCATACTTCAGTAAATATGCCATTACTATTTCTGAGTAACATTATTTAATTTGAAGTCCTAGTATGAAATGACTTTTTCTTGCATTCTTCTTTTTTTCAATTAATGAAAATTTGTCATGAAGGTAAGAGAAATTATTCAAAACAAATTGATATTATCAAATTTTATCCACAGTTTTTCTAAAAGTTGAAAGGGTTACAAGTATTAGTTTTAACACTTTGGGGGACCCTTGAGCAAATAGAAGACAATATACTTCTCTTTTTTTCTGGGCAATTATTGTGATTTGAAAAGGAAGAAAATAGCATGTTTAGGGTTCCTTGAGAAATTATAGGGACACTGATAAATGTTTTCAATATTAAGAATGCAGCAGAAGCAGTAGTAGCTGGTGCAGCAGTACACTTAATTGGATAACATACTTAACACAGGCTAATCTGCCACATCTGGTGCTCGCTTCGTTGAACAACGGAACGTCTAAACAAAATATGCATCATTTTGTGTCCAGAAGAAACATTGCTGGCCAATCCTGTCTTGATATGCATGGCTCCATTTCTAATGACGCTACTTCACAAACTTGAATAGTTATAATTGTCCGCATCCTTGTTTCAGTAGCTGTAAGTTCTCATCGAGCGGTCCTAAATGGTGAATTCTCACACAAAAGACTAGAGATGGACTACATTGTGGATTGTGCTAACTCTCAATCTCTGAACTCCTTTATTCACATAAAACACAGTTGCCAAGGGCGATTGCGCATGCGTACAACGCTGCTACAATAATCATGAATATCATGCTATATTCATAATTCATACAATCCTTCTCTTCATTCAACTGTAGGAAAAATCCAGGACCCCACCTACCAGACAGAGATGAAGAGAATGGAGGAGATACCGGTTCTCTACCGGTCTGTGTATGACCTTCCCTTCATCTTAGAAGGTGGTCCCAGGCAGGGTGCTTCGGAAGACACTCAGAGTAGTATCAAGAGAGAGGTGAGAAATGACAAGAATCAAGTGGTGTTGGAAAGAATGGTTGTCAGGTTCCTAAGGAATTAAGGGAGAATGTGTTTGTAACTATTCAGAGACCTGAAAGAAAAGTGAGCAAGGATGCCCCTTGATGAAAAATACAGAGTGTGTCAACAGAGACCTTGTATTTCTTTGTTTTCTGAGTATTCTGTAAACATGTTTGGAGAAGAATATTTAGGTAATCTACAGAAAGGGGGAAAAAATCAATTGATGTTTGTTCTTATGTTTTTCCAAGCAATTTGGACAGGTATTTTATGAAAGCCCCCCCCCCCCCCCAAAAAAAAAAAAAAAAAAATTTAGTGTACAGTAGTTTGTTTCAATCTGTTACGGCTGATGCTCATATATATCTCATATACTCATATACAAGTTGATGCTCATATATACAAGTTATCAGAACAAAGTTATCCTTGTGATGTTGTTGTGGAGGACAATAAACAAATGAACATAGCGATGAAAACTTCTTTATGTAATAAAAAGAGGGTTTATTTATACAGATATGTAATAAATATAGTTAGATACAGATAGATTAAAATAGATGTTTATAGATGATTCAGGGGAAGAGTTGGAGGCGATGAAGGTCGGGACAAAATTTAGAGAAATATATATATATTTTATTGATATGTCATTTTTATTTATTCTTTCTTCCTTTCTTGTTTTTGACTTGCCTCTTTTTTGTCACATGAGTTTAATATTATGGTCATTTTTCAAAAGGCTCAACTGGTTGGTGAAGTGCGTGTCAAGTTGCTGAAACTCCTTCAGGACAAGACCATTCAGAACTTTTATCTTCATGAGCTTGAAACAGTGGCTGAACTCTTGGAGATTGCGACGTCACCTTGCCATGAATATCAACAGGTCAGGTCATCATCATTGCAACCAAGTGATTATCGATTACTCAATCCTGTCTGCTGATGACATCATGGTCATCATCACCATCATCAGCATTGTTGTCATCATCAACATTATCATCACCATCATCATCATCATCATCATCATCATCATCATCATCATCATCTTCTTCATCATCACTATCATCATCATCAATTATGATAAAAACACAATCATCTTATTTTAAATACCATATTCTAAATTTATAAGTATGCAGTGTCTCCTTGTGGGTAGTCCTCAGAAGGACTGTTAGGTTTGAAAGGGGATAGAAAGAAAAAGAAAGAGAGAGGTTGTCTTTCGGTTCTGTCCTCTGGAGGACTACTTGGTATTGTATGGATAGAAGTAGAGACATTTAGAGAGGTATTCTTTTAGGAGAGGAGTCCTGAAGACGACTTGTGAACTAGGTTATGAATGCGAAGACAGATCAAGGCTCGATGTTCTGAACAGTTTGACTGTTTGTCATCAGGAGTGTGATGGGTGTATCGAATCTATCCAGATACACTGTAGGTACTTGTCTTGCAGACGAGTTAGCTTAGTTTTGGAGTTGAAGAACGAAATGACTATTCAATAAGATCGGTTCCTGAAATCACCACTTTGGGTGTTATGTAATTTGTTGTTGTGAACTAAGGACCTGGGGACAATGGGTAGAGGACACCACCCATAACAGGAGTCTCTTCAGAACCAAGTAGGACGAAACCGAAGAATCCTTCCCTCTCACTTTCCTTCCATCGCCTGTTTAAACGCAACGGTCCTTTTCAGAACTACCCCATGGTGAAACTGCAAACTAATGAATTGATACACACCACCATGCATAACCTAACTTTCAAAGATCATCTAAATCATCACTGTCATCATCATCACATTCCATTCATCGTCATCAACATCTTTACCAGGGCCCTGTTGCACAAAACTTACCATTGATGGTAAATTTGCCATCAATGGCAACTACCATGGTAACAGGGCTCCACAGCCAATCAAAATCAAGGTTTCATGGTAGTTACCATTGATGGCAAAGTTACCACAGTGTGCGGGCAAGCACTGAATCCAATGACCGGGGTAATAGTATATTTGTAAAGTGCTTAGAGACATTTGATAAGCGCTACATAAAAATTAAATATTATTATTATTATTATTATTACCATCAATGGTGAATTTTATGCAACAGCTAGGGCCCTGGTAAAGTTGTTGGTGATGATGAATGGAATGTGATGATGATGATGATGATGATGATTTTGTGCAATGGGCCCAGAACTCTTGAGAGTTCAGACTAGAACAATTATCCTCATCATTATTCTCTTTGATAGATACTGTATGGATAAGTTTCTTTAGACGTACTGCATGAAAAAAATGAATTCTTCTCAATTTCTGGGCCCTGTAACACAAAGAAAGGTTAGCATTTGATAGCTATTTTGCAAGTGGTCGCTATCTCCAATCAATCTATCTTAAAGGTACTATGTCCCTTTTGCAAGCCCAAAAAAATCAAAAGGTTAAATTCCAATGGCATTTGAAAGATAATACTAATTTAGAAGTCCTCTTAAAAAGGGGGGGGGGGGGCTTGAAAATGTCTTTAAGTGGGAAAATAACGACTATTAGTTGTCAAATCGACTTAGGAGCTATAGAGCCAATAAGTAATAGTCTTGATTTTCAGACCATTGTACCGCATGGTCGTACGTTTTATGCTGCGCAAAGATTCAATCAGTTTAATTTGGCCATTTCAAGAAGTGGGTTGATGTAGACAAATCCTTTACAGCTCATTTTCTGTATGTTATTACCGAAGAAGAAGAAGAAAAAGCCAGTCAGTCACTCAATACTGACAATAGTGTCTGACAGTGAAGTCTAGCAAGTAAACAGGTTTCCTTGCATAATTTGAATATAAGGACACTGCTAACGTTTAAATTTTCGCAGATGGGACATACATGACATATTCATAATTCCTGCAAAGTTCTACAGAATTTGAGGTTGGCTGCAAAAGGGACATAGTATCTTTAAGATCAGTCTATTGTACGATCAATGGCTAAGCTTTGTGTTATGGGGCACAGAACTCGAGATTATATGGCTATGAATTTCCAAACATCTACAATTATATTCTTCTACTAAAGACAGCTTTATGTAATATCTAGTATAAAGCCTTGAACTTTTGCAATGCATGAATTATCTCGTTAGTAGACTTAAATCTGTAATTTTCAAATCACACATTCCTTAATAATCATTGGTATGATTTTACATAGGTCACTGTGAATATGGAAACGTGGAAGTGCTTAGTCTCAATATCCATTTGTAAGTAATTAAGCCCAATAAGGTAATCATGAGCTCATAGAGTGACATAGAATTGATTTTTTATCTTGAAGGATTTCGTTTATTTAAGACTTATCTGATTCAGTTATAAAATGAATTATTGAATCTGTAGGACACGGATAGACCCCATCAACAAGGAAGACAAATCAAGAGTATCTTCAAGAATGTCGCTGAAAAGTTAGAGCAGGATGGGAAGGTTTTCATGAGTAGCACGGAACATGGACTTTTCCAGGTACGATATAATTTCCCTTCTGAAAATTTCGAAGATGACTTTAATTAGTTCTTGCATCTGAAACATTTTATTTGTAGAAAGTGCAGAAAAAATGTGTTTCTTTTAATATGTATATATATAGGCTAAAGCAAGTTCTAAATTCAATTGTCAAAGGGGTCACAAAACCCTTGATGTCAATAACTTTCAAGTTTAAAAATTTGGGACTGAATGAAGCATTGGATCAATTCGAGTGGCAGTAATCATGTGTGCTTCCTGCAATGCTATGGAAGGCCGTTGATGACTTTATTCACATGCCCCAGGCATATGGAAAAGGGCACACGTGTGCGAATAAACTAGCAGATGTGTGCTATCGCACCTTGCACACGTCTGCTAAATAACAGGCGGTGATTGGTCAATTAGCAGACGTCTGCCTGTTATTTAGCACACGTGTGCCCTTTTCCATACGTCTGGGGCATGTGTATAAAGTCATCAACGGCCTTCCATAGCGTTGCAGGAAGCACACATGATTACTGCCACTCAAATTGATCCAAGGCGCCTAATATGATGTGAAAAAACTGCAAATATTGGGAAGTTTCAAAGTTCTCAGAGGAATTGCATGCATCCAGTCATCCTCCCTGTCGTATATATATATAGCTATCAATGATATGCAGGAATACTGTTTTATTGATAATTATTGATAAAATATTGAATGACGTTTTAATCGATGAGATATTACAGGACATTTTTTCTAAGGAGATACCTTACAACTATTTTTTTTAAACATCACCTACATTATATTAAAATTTTGTTTAGTCAAGTTATGAGGTTGCATGTTTTAAAAGTTATTAAATCATCCCTCTGTAACTATTGAAATGCCATGTACTCTATTTTACTATGTTTTGTGGTTTTTGTTCCTTAGGCTGTGCCAGGAAACCTCAGGCTGAATGAAAGTATATTAGAGATCTTGAGAGAAGATTGCCAACACCCAAAATGTGAGTCTAAATCTTAAAGGCATCGTTTAACAATGATAAATCTGATATGCATGGCCCTACATGTTATCAGTGTCTGTCATGTAATATTGAAGCCCTATAAAAATTCTGCTTCAAAATGTTCATGAAGTGCCTCAAAAAAGTAAAAATCTCTGAGTGACCGGTTTTACCATACTCGTTTTCCCCAATAGACTGTAGTGTTATGAAAACCGTTAGGAAAACGCAAAATTTATTTCGATTTCTAATCATAAATATCTTGATAATCAGAGGCGATCAGCTTGTAAAAGTCATTCCTGACTGACCTAAAGGTTTATGATTATGATTGCAGCATGAGCTAAACCCAGAATTTTTTGCAGAATCTAAGACAAGGTTACCCAATCCCTTTAATGAGTCACCTCAAAGCTGGACTAAGTCGCTGTGTGGTTACTGTTTTCACGTATTAGCATTTCCATTATCTTAATTTTGAAGCTTTACTCCACAATTTAACTTGCTTATTTTGATGATTGATGTAATCACTAATGTGATGAAAAATGTTTTTTTAGAAAATGATGGCCTTACAGAGTAAGATCAGTAGAGCTTTGATTCAGCCCAAGCATACCGTGGTCATTTTTCACATGCAAAAAAACAGTTGTCAGCTTTTTGCTCTACATTTTAAGGTATTTTCTAGTAAACTAAAGTATTTTCTTCTTTTTTATTATGAATGAAGAAAAAAAATAGACAAAAAATATATTTTTAGGCTTAGGACTTGGAACGAAATAATGAAGAAAAAAAGATATTCAGAGTTAAAATATTTTGAAAACATCTTTTTGGGGCTGTTTTCCTCCATTATTCTTTGACTAGTTATATACTTTTTTGTTTTGACTAGGGTATAGTTAAACATTTTTAGTCAAGCAAGCCATTTCAGTATTTACTATTTATGCTTTATTGCAGTCCAGAGCTGTAGACATTAGTGACAGACTGTCTAGAATATGAAATCAATACCGCACATATTACAGTTAGAAAACAAACATCAGGTTGATGGCAAAGTTATACAAATAATCTTTTCAAGAGTGTTCTTACTTATCTGGTTCTGTCAACAAATTTCTTTAGAAATATATGAATAGTACAAAGTCTAGGTGCAAAGTTTGTTGGCAAGGTAAAAGAAACTGGTTGACAACATGATACAATTCCTCTTATCAGGTGGGCTGTATCTAATACAGACCACCTTATAATTTTGTTAAAATCGCCTTTATTTATTTCTTTCTTTATTTCTTTATTTCTTTATTTTTCTTATTTCCACCCACTTTTTTGTTAGCAAGATAACTTTGTAATGGTTCAATCAAATGCTTTGATATTTGGCACACATATGTATAGGCATATGGACAAAACACGGTAAGGTTTTCAACCTTGACCTTGACTGATGACGTCATCTAGGCGCCATTTTGTGAAATTTTCTGAAAATAAACTCATGATCATATCTTCATAACCAAAAGGTATTTCTCATTCATATTTATTATGATCAAGGTCAATATCAGTCCAGTCAATTTCAGGTCAAAAAACGCGCGCGTGCGCGTACGTTCGCGCGTTAGTGCGCGCGCAACATTTTTAAATGCTCAAAATCGTCTCAAATTTGTTTTGCATACGTTTCAGGTCATTTTAAGCATTTTATAAAAAATCGCGCGTACGCGCATGCGCGCGCGTTTTCGCGCGTAACACCATTACAAAACATAGAATCGCCATTTTTTTTTCTTTCATGATATTTCGCATATTTTTTCAAGGAATTTGATACCATGTTTATCTCTTTATGACCATTATTAACAAGATGAGCGTCATTTCAAGATAAATGTCAGTGCGCGCGAGCTCTTTTAATACATAGCATATATGGGCAAAAAAATGCCTATACAAAATCCGTTATAGCTCTTTGGAATGCACCGGGATCCTCAATTTTTTTTCATATTTAGATAGAGTATGAGTCGGAGATATGATTCCATGTCTCATTTGGCCATTAAGTGTATCGTGACATCATTACAATGGCCTTGGAACTCAAAATACGAATTTGCATATTATGACGTCAGCATATTTATGTAAAATTGATTGTATCTCTGTAAATATTGATCAATTTTCTTCAAAACTTCGATATGTTGTAGCTAAGACAATTCTCTACAAGCGCAGTAATAACCATTTTTCATTTTGATGACGTCATCATAGTGACAATTTTGATTAAAGGCCTCATGTCAAAAACTTCATAATTTGCGTGTTATGCCTATAGAAGGTAAATTTAGTTCACGTTATGAATCTACATGATATTGTTTTTTTAAGAATTTGTAAGCAGTATGTCGCTTATTTTTGCTCTATTTTGTCTCAAATTTTAGTTGACCAGCCCACCTATACTTGTTCCAAACAAGTATTATATGTCTAGTTTTATCATATGATCATTCAATGGAAGGGCTCGGTGTACATATTTAAAACAAATCTGTTTTTATAAGCTGGAATAATTAGTTGAAGTTGAAACAAGAGATTGTTACTAATCAAACTTCTCCCCCCCCCCCCCCCTTCATTTTCCCACAGCAGTAGGTATCTATGCTCTTTTCAATTCCATAGTGTAAATCTACATTTTTTAATGGTCTCACTTTGGGGAAACGTTTCTTTTAAATGTTGTGGGTGTGCTGAGTATTTCTGGCCAGTTGAGCATTCAAAGAATAGAACACACAGATTCGAAGGGATTTTGGCATGTTCTAAATTATTTTGACCTTAGATGGGTTCTTCCATTCAAAATATTGGACAATGAACTGGTTCGCAGCTAGGACTTTTTTTAAATTTAATTTTTACACATATGGTATTATTAAAACATATTATTGTAACAAAAAGAAAAAGATGTCCATCGAAATAACAATCTCAATAGAGAAACAATAGATTTATTTTCTTCAAGTGAGTAAACTTTATATCCAATATATCTCTTGAAGCAGTCAAATACTCCTGGGGGGGGGGGGGGCGTTTCACAAAACTTGTCATCAGTGACAAATGACAGTTTTTGTTATAAGCTACTGAAATCCTTGCTTCTGATTGGTTATCAACGGATTTGTCACTGATTTTTGTCATTTGTCATTGAAGAAAGGCTTTGTGAAATGGGTCTCTGGTGATTTGTAAAATACAATTGTTCTGTAGAAGAATTACTGTCCTCTTATTGGAGTGGGGGAGGCGTGTGCTTGTGTTTCAAAAAATTGGTAAAATGGTAATGTTGGGAGGGGGGGGGGGGCAAGGGAGGGGGTAAATGTGAAAAATAATGTCTGACAGGCAAAAAGAACAGTTCTGAAAACATTTGTCATATGATCATTGAATGACAGACGAAGGTGGGTGCCATTATATGCATGTGACTGACAGACTACGAAATCACCCTGGCTACGAGCACATCGGACCCGACGCAGTGAAGGAGGCCCTCACTTGGTTGGAGTCGAACAGTGAAGTCATCAGCACCACTTCAAAGCACTACATGGCCATCATCTGAGGGTATATAAACCTCTTTCATTGTCTTACAGGTTCATGAAAGAAATTAAAGGAAGTGGGTCATCATTTTCCATGTGCAGGAGGGCATAATTTGCCGACATCAGACTTGATGGATACCATATACGTGTGTACTAATCGGCACACGTACAGCAAACCTGTAGACCTATCAAGAAAAACCATTTGTCTCTTAAACTAAGAGAGTCTTTGGGTGAGGAAAAAGTGAAAAAAAATACTTTTCTATGTGGGGAAATGGATTGGTAAATGCGAAGGATTACACAAGGCCTATTGGTCACAAAACAGGCTAATCCTGGTGTTTGACAACATCTATTATTATTGAGTAAACACCTGCCCAGGCGTTAAATTTTCCATGAGAGCCCACTCATATGTGTCTTAAAGCAAGCAGGGAGGAAAATAGAGAGATACAGTAAAGGCATGGCAGACGAGAGAAGAAGAGAAAGGTAGAGGAGTGGAAGGAAGAAAGAATGAGATAAAGCAGTGAGTATAAAGTTTACTTGGGTGTTCGATCCAGGATTCCCTTGCAGGGGGAACCAGAGGGAGAGAGACAGAAAGATAGAGAGAGACAGAGTGACAGACAGACCTACAATCAGAGTGAGAGAGAGAGATAAGGGAAGGGGGAGAGGTGATAAACAAGAAACAGAGAAAAGAGAAGGGGAGACGTAATATCAAGCGAGAGAGAAAGAGACGGACAGACAGATGTACAGACTACAGAGAGAGGGCGAGAGGCAAACCGACAGACAGACGTACATAGAGGGGGCGAGAGAGAGAGACAAAGAGAGAGAGAGAGAGAGAGAGAGAGGATGGGAGAAAGGGAGAATGAAATGGGGAAAGCCATTAACTTTCAAATGTTAAACATTATAACAACAAAAATCATTTTCAAGATATTATCGGTTAGTGAGCAATTGCATCCTCTCTTATGTTTGTATGTTGATGTGAAATGTGCTAGGTATAAATGTCAGAAATTGTTAATTTCACAATTTTTTACGGAATCCTAATGACACACTATGCCTTTGAGTACTGTTAGTGAACTTGGTGATTTTAGTTGCCTAAATGTTATTGTATTAAAAAATCATTGATAAAAAAGTTTTATTTTGAAATTCAAAGTGGGTTAATCTATTGTGAAATTAAAAACAAAGTTTGCATCAAACTGACCATTGAGAAAAAGTATCAATGATTGAAAACAGCTCTAACATAATTCATATTTTTGAAACATTTTTATAAACGTTGTGACACTGTAAGGAATATGATGATATTTTAATTTTGCCAAATATGTCATTGATTCCAATATTACCACAAAGCAGTCATTTGAAATGGGTTCTTAATGTATTGTTCAAGTAGTGATATTGTAAATATCTTGTAGCCCCATATGATTTTTATTTTTTAGCATTTTTATTTAAAATAAATGTTGACATATTCTAATAATTGTTTTTTCTATCAAAAGATGAAATAGAACAGCTAAAGATTGGAATATTGTGAAAAGTTGATTATATTCTACATAACTTATGTTAAAGCTAATACAAATTTTTGGTATAGGTCATGAATATGATTCAAATGAACATATTGGAAGCACATACGATCATACAATATTCAATGATCGTTATCGCGGTTGAAATCGAGTATAAAGTGATGAAATTGTAAATAATAAACTTTTTATGTTGTATAGCTCCCTCTCAAGGACGAGATATTAATTTAGCTTTAAAACAATGTTTCTTGACTAAAATTGACCGACCGGCTAATGTCGTTTGGAAATTATATATCACAACTGCATATTCTGAGATTTTCATGGTCGCAGCTACCATTGGATGACCGTATGGGCGCTATTTGAAATTTATCGAAATTTACCGGGAGCACCGGTAAATTTTGATATTCGATTTTTCTCAAAAGCAGAAGTGTTTTAAGGGCTAAATTTTTTAGTGCTTATAATACATCCTCAGGGGCAAATATTTCAACATTTTAAAGAATCGCTATCCGGCAATTTTTAAAATTTCCCAAAACTTTGTATTACCTTTAAAGGTAATACAAAGTTTTGGTATGGGGTCATGAATTTGGTTCAAATGAACATATTGGAAGCATATGCGATCCTACAATATTCAGTGATCGTCGTCGCGGTCGAAATCGAGTCTTAAGTTATGAAATTATAAATAATAATCACTTTATGTTGTATAGCTCCCTCTCAAGGTCAAGATATTAATTAAGCTATAAAACAATGTTCCTTGACTAATATCGACCGACTAGCTATTCCCATTCGCAAATTATATACCACAACTACATATTCTGAGATTTTCATGGTCTCAGCTACCATAGTACGGCTGTAGGAGCTATTTGAAATTTATCAAAATTTACCGGGAGCACCGGTAAATCTTTATATTCAATTTTTCTCGAAAACAGAAGCGTTTTAGAGGCTAAAATTTCTAGTGCTTTTATTACATCCACAGGGGCATCCAAATATATCAAAATTGTAAAGAATCACTATCCACCCATTTTTCAAATTTCCCAAAACTTTGTAATACCTTTAAGGTAGCTAATATAATTTTGTATATTTTCTTTTTATAGTGAATCATAGATTTACAAATTCTCTGACAGGTTCATGTTGGTTTAGTTCCAGTTTCACTAATAATGTTAAATTATCTGATGGATCAATGTATGTCATAATGTGTACCCTGAAAATCGCCCTCTCACGTTTGATAAACTCCAGCTCCAGGGATTACACTATATCAATCAATTGGTAAATAGTAAGGACATGATGTCACAAACTGATAACCAAATTGGCAAAATGTGTAGTGATTTCCATTGTTCCATAGTTTTACATACTTTATCAAAAATTCATAACTTTCTTATTAGTTATCCGATTTTGCTTAAACTTTTTTTAATTGGTTTGTCTGATTTTTCTGCTTTTATTGAGAGTAAGTAATTTTGGAGTGGACTTGTACTTTAACTCTATGCTAAAATATATGAGGTAACGCCCCTATGACTCCAAATAGACAATACGGTAATTGCCTTTGACTTGGGTAGAGGAATAATTTAAAAGAAATCTCAGGAGATTTTAAATTGTTGGACTGATTTTGCCAAATTTGATTTGAAAACAACATTGATTGATTTGTTTTATTGTCCACATAAATATAAATCCTTTTTTCACATGGTTACAAGGTATATACATAAAGCTTATGTCAATTGAACAAACTTTAAATTACACATTGTATACACTGTTGCTCAGGAAATCGGAATGAATTTGCCTAATTTGCAATCTTCTCAGATCTGTATTGATCAATGTAAAGAGTCATAGATATGCGAAGATATCTATGAGGAATAAATCATGTTGTCCCAATCATGTTGTGAAAAGAGGTAAGACAAATTGATTGCAACTGTATGGGAAACATTGTATTCAAGACTTTCAATCATTATTCATTTGATATATTTCACCCAAAACTGACTACATTATAATATGGGGGATGTCAGTGGGTCAGTTGAGACATTAGAAATAATGTACAAGAGACATTTTATCAATGTTGAGTTCGATTTATTATATTTTTCAATATATCTGACTCTGTATAGTCTTTTAACTACATTGTATAAATCACACACATAACTTTCATTCACCACTTATAACTTTCAAAGAATATAGTGATATATTTAGAAATAGTATAATCTTTTGTTTCATAAGTACACATAGATTTGCAAAGTCACATTGTCTGACCTTTTTCATATCTTAGTAAGTTAACTTTGTAATCTAATGCCTGTATTCTACTAATTGATATAGTTAAATCTGATGCTGGAATTATTTCTTGTATAACAAATGGAAATTTAGACCTCGGTCCAATTCCGTTGTTAAATCCAGCATCGGGTTTACATTTTTTTGTAGAATATGGGCCATGCAGATCTTATGTAACTACAAATCAATCCACTTTCATGCATTTCAATTGAATGCATTTTATGAAGAAAAAAAAAGAAGGATATCTTGCAACATAAAATGTTTACTTTACCTTTGTCAAGCAAACCAAGGGTATATTTAAAATGGTCATCATTCATAACAGTTGTTTATTAAAGTAATTTGTCACAATCTACGCTGAAAAGGAGAAATTCCCAAAATGTTAATTTACACAAGATCTAAGGGAAGAACTATTGTACTAAAGGTCTATCTAAACAAGATTTACACAATATTAATTTGTAAGGAGATGATATTCAATTATGTACAAAATCAGTTGTTTTAAATGTCAAATCTTGCCGGTATAATGTTGATGGAATGACGTAATTCCAATGTGTTTACTGAATAAACATGCACCATTTGAACCTTGATGATAATCGTTTTGCTTTCATATATTTATTTTCCTGTATTCATTATAATTACAAAAGAATGAAAGTGGAAACATTTGTAAAAACATTGGATTGAGTTGATATACGGTAAAAGGAGTGTTAGAAAATACTTTTTTTATTTGTCAAACACAAACTTGTCAGTTTTAAACTTCTAACTTATAACATGTTTTTGGTCTGATACGAGTTTATATTATTTGTACATAAAGAAAAAAAGATACTTAGTGAAACAAATAGGAACCAAGAAATTTCCCTAATAATATTCCTGCTTCAACAAGAGGAATAACATACAAAATTCATTTTATTTTAGGGTGCATGTATGTATAATTTTTTAGGGAAAATAAAATGTTCTGATTTTTGTTTTAGTACAGAGCAAATGAGAGGGAACCTCGCAAGACACGTCACAGAGCTGCCAATTTGTGTTTGATATATTACAACCAAAACTACTATTTCATATTTTCCAAATCATCCCGCCGGCGTGGATGACGTGGTGGGGTAAATGGGTCTTAATCTAAATCTGATTTGAATTACCCGTCGTATATCACCTAGTGGCAAGATAACATCAATAATACCATCATTCGAAATGACACGTTTCTTCGTCTCGATCAGTAATGTATGATGTTGAAAGAAGTAGGCCTACCTTATAATTGTATATTTATGGCGGCAAAACCCGTCTTGTTCGTTGAGCAAACGACGAATTCAAGTGAGGCCCGATCCGGCTTCCGATCTAATCGGGGGGGGGGGGGGGGGGAGGGGCATTTTCCTTGAGGAAAATCTGAAATTGGCTAAATAAAATAAGGGGTCTGTATTATTCCTGCCATTCTGGGGGGGGGGGTAAGGGAAGAAGTGTCAGAACAAGAATAAGGTCGAATTGTTGTTTAGCCTCTAGTGTATGGTCACGATCAGCTTACAGAAACATGATGCCTTTATACGAATCCCCTAATCTTCACCTGTACGCGTGGAGTAGGGCACCTGCCTACTCCGTCGGCTGCCGGGATATTCACACTACGAGTCAAAAACATTCTCGTCGAACCAATGCACAAACCTCCGCTTGGCTAAACAAGTCTTACTTTCATTCTTCTATTCTCTATACACGTTCACATTGGGATTTTATTATCGTATAAAACTAAATGTCTGAAGGGGATTGCTGGTACTTATCTCTCATCCTTTCTCGAGTTGTTATTCAAAACGATGCACAAACGTATGTCCGCTTGGCTTAATGTTAGAGTCGTCAGAATTTTTTTTTCCTTATCTGAATGGGTCAGTCGTCCATGAACCTGTCTCGAGCTCTCGATGCCCAAACCTGCTGATATCTCGTTTCACTATATACGAGAATATTTAAATGATTTATCATGTACAGTTTAAGTACGAAACGTCGTATAGCTCCCCCGTCTAAATGCATCCCCGCCTCACTCTTGATCCTTATATAGTTCTCCGAAACAAACCATGGACCTACTAGACGAACGACGCTCCGTTAATAAGTCGTTTCGCTATAAAATATTCACGCGATAATAACTTTTATCGTGTTGTTGTCGAGTATAACTATGAAAGTTCGTATGAGCTGTGCATTAATTCTGAATGGGGTTAATCCCGCGCTGTTGATGTAGCGGTGAGAAGGCTGGATACATATTGTTGGCTTGAGTTGATTTTAATTGTCTAATAATAATTATTAGCACCAGTTAGTTGGATGTTGCGTGATGCTACATAAGATTCAGAAGCTAACGCATACATGCAGTCATGACGTAAGACAAAGTTATTTTGCATCTCACAATCGACGCATACAGCCTCGTTCGAATATGACGCGGTAAACAACGGCGGTGTTTTAAAAATATTTTTTGTTATGATGGATGTGCATGTAATATGTTCACATTTATGGGCCCCGTGGCATAAAAACTTAACAATGCTGGTAACTTTGCCATCTATATTAACTACCATAGCAACATCATTCAACAGCCAATCAAATCACGTACGATTTCCATGGAAGTTACCATTAATGGCAAAGTTACTATAAATGCCGAGTTTTATGTCCCGAGGCCCTGGACCTTTTTTGTGCACATTCACACGTAAAAAATAAAACATCACAGCGGTTTACCGCTTCATAACCCCATGAGTGGTTTCAGACATCGACCTCCACGTTATCCTCGTCGTACGATGGATCGTAGTGCATCTCGGTATTCTGCAACCTCCGCCACGCAACACGCGGTCCGGCCCTGGAGAAGTAATATAAAAAAGGAGAGAAAAATAGATAGCAAGAGAGAGTGATAGAGAGAGAGAGAGAGAGAGAGAGTGAGAGAGAGAAATCTTAGAGTAATATTCTAATATAGATTAAAACTGATTTTTTTTTTTTTTTTTTTTTTTGGGGGGGGGGGGAGGATTTCTTTACAAGTTCTTCGTTTTATTTATCAACTCAATTATTTATTTATTCATGAGATTTTGGTGGTGGCGCTGAAATGTGTGTGTGGGTATTTGTGTGCGTGAGCGTGTGTGCGTGTAGGTAATGTTAGTATTTGACTTATAACTGTTTATGTTTATGTACTTTAAGTTTACTTTCAATTTTAGCTCAGTTATATATACTGCATATGAGTTGTTGTTTAATTATGTTTTTGTTTATGTATCAGCAATCAATATTTAAAACGATTTTATTTTATTGTATGTTTGTATTACACTATAGGAGGAGTACAAAAAAGAAAAAAAAAATACCAAATTCATTTCAGAATTTAATGTGTGGTTGAAAATGTATTCTACCCTACCCAATGCGATTGATACGTTTGCCACACCCTTTATGAAACCCCTCTTCCCCATCCACACACGTTCATCACTGCCCGTCATCATGATTATCATATTAATAAGTTACAACGATCCGGAAATAATTTCCCTATGCTTTTCATAATTACTTACTTGTCCTTGCCGTAACTTCCCAAGACGACAATTACGACGATGATTATTACTAGAGATGAGAGGATGACTAAGACCACGACGATCGCGATGGTATGATCTGGTTCTGTGGCAAGAGAATGACAGAGGAACATATATGGAGAAAAAGAGAGAGAGAGAGATAGAGAGAGAGAGGGGAGATGGTGGGAGAGGAGAAAGTGGGTGAAAAGGGAAAGAAGTTAGGAGAGAATAGAGGGCAGGGAGAAGGTGAGAGAGGAGTGAGAGAAATTACGAGAGAAGAGAGAGAAGAAGAGAGACAAAGAGAGAAAGAGAGAGAGAGAGAAAAAAAAAGAAGGGAGAGAGAGAGAGAGAGCAGATCAAAATAGGATGAGAAGAGAGAAATAGAGGGGTATAATGGGATAATAACGAGGATAATGACAAGAACGGTCTGGTTTTAAAATGATAACGTGTTTTTTTTATAAACAATTTCATAAATGCAAAAAGCGGTTTAAAAAAAATCCTAATTAAATTTTAAATACACATGTCAAGGAAGAAAACATTCCTTAAAAAGATTACTCTGGAACACTTGCGAGAAATCATACATTTATTGTTCACTTTCAAATCTCATTCCTTACTGATAACTTTCCTGCGTTTTGATTCACACAGACCAGGAGATAGCTCTCAGATGATAGTCTTGCCGAACTTATTTTTACCGGCTAGACAAAATAATCAAAGCCTACATAACTTCTTGTCTTGGACAAATCAATCGGATGATAATGGAAACGTATGCCGTGAATTAATAACATTTCTATTGAGGATGTAATGATTCAATCAATTCAATAAATTTCCCGAGATACTTTGTTGCTGCAGATCCCATCTATCAAAACAAAAATAACGCTAGGTGATCGAGCATTTGCTTGTGCAGCCCCGAAACTCTGGAATAACTTGCCATTTGAAGTCAGGAAATCGCCATCTGTAAATATCTTTAAATCAAAACTGAAAACACATCTTTTTAATTAACTGTAAATCTAAGCATATCAGGAGCTCTTGTAGCGCAGTAGAATATATACCTAATGTTGGATAGTTTCTACGCTCTATAAATGTATTATTATTATTATTATTATGATGTAATGTGTTCCTAATATTTTGAAGCGCCTTGAGCATTTAATTAAAATGGATAATGGCGCTATATAAATCTCATGTATTATTATTATTATTATTATTATTATTATTATTATTATTATCAAAGTTACAGCGTCTTAGCAGTTAGGCCTACCTGTTTTGTGATTTGGATCTGATTTACTTGTACTGGTCTCATTCGTAGAGGGCGTGACATAATCTGGAGGAGTGTAGAACTCACATAGACTGACATGACCATCTTCCGCACCGCAGGAAATCTCCTGCAGATCTGCTGCTACCTGATAAGCATATGCTTCTTTCGTTCCTGCACCGTACACAATGGCTGAATATGCCGCACCAATGTTTGAGTTGCTTCTGAGTTTTAAAGCATGCGACCCTGATAGCAATGTGGTGTTAAAAACACAGTATGTCCCATGAACGGACGAGTTCTGGATCAAGTTAAATTTTACACTTGCTGAATACTTGTTCGAAATGTCTTTGTTGTTGAGGAGAATGTCCTTCCTGTGCTCACATCGAGTGATGACTACCAAAGTATTGTTGAATTTGTGATGATTTTGAGCAGGGAAGACGACTGTCCGATTGGTGAATTGTTCAACAGGTGGAAGATTGGCCATGGCCGCGTAGTCTAACCGTCGTTGCTTGTCCGTAAAGAACTGGGTGACCATGATGGGTTTGGTGGCCCTGATAGTGAAAAACCTGCCTGCTGTGACATCGATGTCTTTAAAAACTTCTTCTCCATTCATTGTCCAGTTTTCCTTGAGGAAGCCTGAAGAGGTATACGTGGAGACTGTGCACGTGGTGTTATTGTTAAGGTTCAAGAAGGCAGTAGTGATTCTCAGTTTCAGAATAGACGGTCCATTTGTGATCTGAGGGACAATGACGAATGACTGTCCCCATGTCCCCAGTGGAGCTGGCTGTTCCATAAGGTCGTTGCAAGCTTGAGGGGACGTGCTGCAATTGCGTCCAGACGTCACCAATATTGGCTTGGAAGCTGCCAGTTTTAATCCGCTCAGATCTGAAGAAGAAGAAACAATCTTCGCCGAATCCATTTTCGGAATTGTGAACACTGCAGGCAAATCCGGGAAAGTGTGGACCGCTTTGGTCACGTTGTCGATCGTTATCCCCATATCTGCATTCTGATGATAAAAGTAGATTTCATTGATTTCATTGGCTGGAGAAAATAGGACTATCTCTGATGCGTAATTGGGAGACGGGTACATAACGGAGACGTAATGTTTTGCGAGTGCTGCAAGGGGAATCGCCCTGTAGCCTCCAAGAATGGAGTTCCCACGACCGAGGACGACCCACACCCCGATGTCATCATGCGCGTCGATTTGGATTGGTATTCCATTCGGATTGAAGGGGGTCCTGTATGCCCCTTTCATGTTGAGGGTGACGTTGGCGATGATTCCCGGTTGGATCGTGGTGATGCCGGGCGCCTTCCACTTCGTATCGGGTCTAGAGGCATTAACCTGCACGATTTTGCTGTGACAACAAAGGAAAGAAAACAAGACAACATAGTGAGTGGTGCCGAAATTATCGTCAAACATCATTTTCAAACTTTACGTACTAGTCACAATAACGAGGCCCTCACCGGGCCGACAACAGACTTGAAGTCTGTATGGATGTGTGACTGATGAGGTTTCATACCGCGTGCTTCATACCTTAGTCACACCGCCAAACCGATTCATACCGATTCAAAACCGGTCGATTTCCGGCCATTCGAGAGGATGTAGACCTAAGTTTGTGCGGTCTGTTGTCGGTCTCGTTTCAGTTTCGTATTCATTAAGTTATAAGTCTGGGAGACAGCCTTAACAGCTATTTTAAGTAATCTGGTGAAGTAATCTTCTATTACATTTGTCTTATTACCTTCTGTTACGAGATCGTTCTCCTTCAATTATCCTCTAGTCATCCGTTTCAATCCCTTCTCTTGTTTCTCTTTCTTTCATATCCTTGATTATTTATTGTGAATTGCCATTTATATTTATATGTTATGCTTTTGTATGTATCTTTTGTAAATTCAATTTGTTTCAGCCTCTGGTTGCTATTGAATGTTTTTTAATCAATAAACCATATCAATTCAAATCAAATCAAATATTTGAGGACAATTACGCACGCAAATTCTACATCATTTATATCATCACGTGTAAGTTTTGACGTTGCATGGGAAGTCCACTGACCTATCTGATCGTCGTATATTTCTTGGATAATTATTTGCAAAAAGTTCAAGGCATGTCACCCCTATTTTCAATTTTTTAAAAGAGGGGGGGGGGGCGGGGTCACTAAAAGTACAGTTATTGCATGAATTACGGTCGTAAATTTGAAGTATTTCATGGGAAGTTTTATTTGATTTTGAAGAGATTAAACTAAAATATTTCAAATCTCTACACAGAGTTTCTATGATTTGGCATCACGTGGAGTGAGGGTGGAAGGTCGGACATTTTAACTCATGTGGCTCGTGAGCAACTAACGGAGGACATCAGTTTGTCCTCCAAAAACGTCCGTTTTCCAAATGAAATTGTACGATGTAGATATGCCAATCAGTATAACTGAAACTGCCGATATTGGGCTAATCGAGTACATAATGACTATAATTATGTGTATCAACGGCTGCATCGATGAAAAAGGGGCATTTTAAATAACATGAAGTAAATGACATTGCAAATACAATAAATCTGAATAAATTGATTTATAATTTTAATGTAATGAAATGGTACAACTGCATATGGACAAGAGGAACGGAATCAGGGAGAGAGAGAGAGAGAGAGAGAGAGAGCGAGAGAATGTATTTATTTGGCAAAGGGAGGAGAATAGTGAAAATGACGTAAATCATTGATAAAGATAAGTAAATATCGTCTGTTTCGAGCCAAAATCTGTTAACTCTGTATTTAATGCCCTTCTGGTTCCAAACAGTCGATATAATAGTGTCGTGCGAACGGAAGTCCTTTGCTTTGTCGTTTGGCCATTGGTTCATATATTTTATTTAATAAGCCAAACAAACTTGACAAGAGGAAGGTAATAATAGAGATAGAGAGAGAGAGAGATAGAGAGAGCGAGAGAAAGAAAGAGAGATAGATAGAGAGAGACAAACAAACATACAGGCACAGAGACAGACAGAGAGAGGGGGATAAGTTGAGCTCGCTTAACTCGATATCATATCCTTCCTTTGTTTATAATTATTTCTTGACTTCATTATGCTATATCCAGTAGTGGTGGCCTGTATGGGTGTATAAATTATGTTGTATATTTCGCTGGGGTTATTATTTATTATATTAGAAAGATGCCAGAGGCCGTTATAACTCTTAATTTATTTAAAACGCATAATTATTAAAAACGGCATGTTGTATCTTTCATCATGTTGTAAATATTGTTCACATTTTTTGTAATCCTTCTTCTTTTCTTTTGTTGGTGTAAATTACCATATTGTATTTTCATATTAGCATATAAGTCATGTGAATTACACCCTAGACCTAGTAGGTCCATGATTAAACATCTTGAATAACCACTCCCGGAAGCAGTATTCGCTGTTAAACACAGATTAATACATCCTTTTAAACGACATTGTCCAACGAATGAATGATTATCTGGAATACGAATCTCTAATTAGCTACCAGGCTGCTATAGATATTATCGTCCCTCTTACTCGGCTTCATCATGTCTCATTAACTTCAAACCACTTGTAACTTGTGTGAATTGTAGGGAGGATGGCAACAGAAGAAATATTTCACAACTCGAAATTCTAAATCCGTCCCCTTTTTTCTTTCTATATCCTTCCCATTATCTTATGTGTGCCCCTTTCCCCGATATCCCTATGTTTACAAGTTTTAAAAAAAAAAATATTGGTGTATCATTTTGGAATACTCGCCAGAGGAACTTAAAGAGAAGAATGGTTGGGTTCTGGTAAAACTGACAATTTGTTCGTGAATTTCTAATATTCCATTTCTCCCTATTTGAAAGAAAAACAGCTATGTCACATGAACGTCATTGCTTTTGCAGTGCTCTCATATCATACATAGCCTATGACAAATAATGTTAATCCTTCGGACCTAATTTTTGAAGTCATAACTATATTTTGAGTATAGTCCCATGTACCCACATCTGTGCTTCGGTTATTTATCGCTTTCATCGAAATTGAGTCAGTTTAATCAAGTGGCGGCGGTGACTGCAAACCTTCACACAATGACACAACTATACTCCTATTATATTAACCATTCTTATAAGAAGAATATATCATCTAAACACTTAAACTCACGATGTGATAGCGTGGACATGACTGAATTAGAGTCGATCAAGAAACGTAGATAAGACGAATGTGTAATGCATTATTCCCTATAATAAATACATTTTTATTTTCCTAATTAATTAAATATGAAATTAAATATGAAATTCAATACGTCTTTGGCTTGTTTTATGGTGCAAATATATAGTGACTATATATATATATATACAAGTTTCATGCTTTAAATCGCTCGGTTTTTGTTAAGATTAAAAGTTTGAAACTTCCCCTCTTCATTATTTTGCGTCATCTTATGCTAACACAAGGCCTTCATATTGGACTATATAATATATACGCGTGTATATGTAATATTAATACACACACATTCATATTCTAAATGTCTTCTAGGCAGTTTCTTCCAATGCAAAGCCAAAGGTATGACTAGTACTCGACATCATCTTTAAGCGCAGATGATTTTTCGATCACGCTCCTTCTTGCTCCGCTGGGCACGTGGCTATGAGTGGATGCAGATTGCCATGGTAACCATGCCTGCGTGCATCAATCTAGATAGGCGTTGATGAAGACTATAGTTAATGACTGTCTCGAGGTCGGGCGGAACAATTCTCCGGTATTTCAACATCTACTAAAGATTTGGGAACTAGGCTGATGGGGGTTACGTGGATAGAGCCACATGAATTTTGATTGGGGAAGGTATGATGACAATGACAGTGCTTGAAATGTCTTTTCTCTGCCTTCGATATCTTCTCCCTCTTCTTTCTCGTTATTGGTACCACTTAATCATTTGACCTTATACTTACTTTTAATTGTATAATTTGTTTTATTTTGGGGGGTATTCCTCGACAAATCATTTTTGATTTTTGACTACCCCTTCTATATTTGCTTATTTTTTCTTTTTAGAACATACATTGTTCCATATGGAGTCGCTTTATATTATGATGTACATGTTCTATTCTTGTATTGTATGTATGTATTATATTGTATCTATTTTCCTACGTTTGGCATTTGTGGAGAAATTAATTAAATTGAATAGATGGAGCGACTACTAAACATGCTTGTAATATATTTTAAGAGGAATAGACATATCTACAAGTTACCTATAATTAACATTAATTTATCTAAATGGGTCGTTATCACTTCTTATCAAAGAGGTATCAAAATAATATTTCACACAGTAAGCTTTACAAATTATCTAAAGAATCAATATTTGTTTTCAATAGATGAAAATTACACCCACTGTTAACAGGAAACTTTTAAGACTTTAAAACAACAGCTGTCGTGGATATTGAATGTACCGGATTTTGAGACCAATTTGCGTTGATACTATGACAATACTAGGCATTAGTTCCCAAAACTAAAAACAATATAATTTGGATAGGACTTAAAGCAGCCGTAAGTCCCTTTGAACCTACCGCAAGCATATACATTTAAGTAAAACATTATGATTATAATTTTGCCATATGGATAAACCTGTGGGTGTCAATATGACCAGGGATTATGGTAGGTCAAGAGAAGAGCAAAATAAATTTTATGGAGAAAAAAAAGGGATTAAACAAAAAAAGATAGGTGTAGCCGTCAAAATCTGTAGTCAACGTCAGCTGTGTGATAAATATATATTTGTACATGCACTGCATTTCCTTTTTGATTTTTGATACCATGACTGAAAGTAACGTTGAAAGATTCATTCGAAAGTTGCTGAAATTGGAAAAGAAATAATTCGATTTTTTTTCTATGGTTTTGTGACCATAGTTGCGCGTAATCTTAATTCGCGGACCGTTCCATATCTCCCAACATAGATCGGTGGGATTTCGAAAATCTGATATCACCAATAGAAAGAGGGACATCAAATTTCCTAGTGACAAAATGTTCTTTCGAGTTGGGTGTTAAATTTTGAAAGTATTGTCTTTTGCGTCTGTTCCGAACCGACAAGGCTCTGGAAATCTTCCTTTTAACCCTAATAAGGCCGGGGGGGGGGCATTATGCCCCCCCCCCCCACCATGATTTTTCAGATTGCTCGGGAACGCATATGGATGGCGCCCCGCCGCTCGCTGTCTTTTTTTTTTCGAGTCTTGCGCAACTTTTAAAATAATTTTTTTGAAAATCGGAACTACGGTTACAAGGTCAGGTGACCTTTTGTCTTTGCATGTCAGCCCGAAAATCGCTCATTTTCGTGATTTGTGTACAAAACATATGGAAAAGTCATTTTTCCTAAAAACAGATCAAACATGGGTTATTGGGTCTTGTTTAAAGTTTAGGTGGTTGTTTTGGGAGTCAAAATAGTTGAATTGTAGTAAGAAATGAAATAAAACAACAAAAACAATGAAATACATAAGTTAAAAAAACATTGAAATACATAAGAAATTATGAAAAAAAGGGATAACATAAGGAATAAGCTGGCTCTTCCAAATTTGTTTGTCTTATTATTATTATGAATGGTCTAATGAATATATGTAGTGAAAAGGAATGCTTAAATATGAATAATATATGATTTATGGGTAAAAATGTGATTTTTATGACTTTATTTGCATAAATTACCATAAATATGCAAATGAGTGAATTTTTCAAAAAATTGAAATTATCATATTATTCTATACACTTCACTTGACATGCGTGCAAATTTTCACGGCAATCGGACGCTTCGCGGCCGAGATCTTAAGGGGGGGGGGGGCATAATGCCCCCCCCCCCCCGGCCGTACTAAGACCTCAAATAGCCCGGCCTTTTTAGGGTTAAGAGCAGATGCCATCACAATTTGAAGGTAAAAGTAATACCTACTGATTGTGTGATAGTTTGCTTTGCAAATAATGAAATTATCTTCTTAGGTGATTTCATATATATATTTGTGTTGGTGGGGGGGGGGGGGCGTTTGTTGATAAGTCATTTGTAACTCCAGTGCACGAACAAAGGTACCGTTATTTGTATGACATTTTCTTAAGTTGCACGCGGCGCATCTCGATCCGATCGCGATAGCTCCAGAACTTTTTGACAATATTTTTGTTAATTGCACCAATTTGAAATCTAACATTTTGCTGTCCGTTAGTAATAATTGAACTAAATGGAATGGTGTAGAATATGAGAATTCATGGATTAAATATCACATTCCTAAAGTAACATTTTTATAAAATCAAGCATTGGTCACCCAATCATATAGCATGGAGGCGGGTTAAGTGGTAATTGCATTTGGTGAACACACCTACTTCTTGAAGACATGTATATGTCGTGAACCGTTGGTATACTGGTATCCTTTTCGACAGGAAGAACGACGATGAATTGACGACCGTATGCATCATCGCTTCGACCCGTATCTGTTTCGAAACAAAGCAAAAGAAATGTCCTGGTTAATATTCAATAAAATTACATGATTAATGTTTTTTGAATGCGTAAGTTTGCTTAACAATATAACCCAATACAAAAAAAATCATTACATTGTATTACAGTAAGTGCACTTTTTAATAGTGTCAAAATAATACCAAAAATAGCATTGTACAGGTGAATCTTCACCCACACGCGCACACCCACACACAACTACCAAACAAATGGTAAAATGAAGAAAAAATCTAAACAAATTAATGCTTACTATTCGGCCGGTTAAATTTTTATTGAGATGATTATAGCATTGTGCAGGAGTATTACTAAACTAACAGCATATTATGATGGTATGAAATGCAAAATAAATCACTTCATATTGTTGTTTATTGATGTTGGTGTTAAAAATTGTTTGATACAAATTTGTGTCCCTTTCGTGTCAAGAACAGTAAACAAACTGATTTGCGCTATCAGGTGTCATTACGTATGCAATGCATGTTTAATACTTGCATTCGCAGTTTATTTATGCATGTGCTATTTGTACTTGGAGTTGAGAAATAAAATCTTTATACAAATCGTACCATTCTCTTTGTCCATTTTGTCAACATATTCAGATAATGGGCACCTGTTGGATTCAGTGCACATAATATTTTCGTCCTCTTCCTTTCTGTCTGTCTGTCTCTTTTTGTCTGTGTCACTCTCCGCTTAAAAGTAATTACAAATTCGGCAAAACCCAATTACTGTCATGAAAAGTAAATGTCATTAAAACATGGGAACGCGTACAAATGCGGAAACATCTTGATGACATAATTATGTTAGTATAGCGTAGATTACGTTTACCTGTGTCTATCTAAATGGTGCCGATCGTATAGAGTGGAGAAGTGTGACGTCATCAAAAATCTATTTTTATAATTTCTCAATTTTTTCTTCATATTCCGAAAGAACACCAAAAATAATGTCCAAATGTCGAAAACCAATTGAATATGTTAAGTATTGGCTGAGATATGACCATCTGAATGAATATATGTCCTATGGGAGCTCAGTGTTATATGCTCTGGCTCCTAACCATTAGGAGCCAGAGCATATAACACTGAGTTCCTATGGAGAGTATATTTATTCAGATGGTCATATCTCAGCCGATATTTAACATATTCAATTGGTTTTCGACATTTGGACATTATTTTTGATGTTCTTTCGGAATATGAAGACAAAATTGAGAAATTCTAAAAATAGATTTTTATGACGTCACAGCTTCGGTACTCTATGGAGGTTATGCTATACAGCTCAAATATGCTTCAGTGGCGTAACCGAAATATGATGAGAGTTGTGGGTGGGGGGGGGGGGGGGTGCGCTATCCCCTAAGGATCGAGAGGAAAGCGGAATGTTGATCCACGAAGGAATATATTATAATACATTAGTCACACTGACAAGAACGACACCATACCAACAACGGACCGATTGAAAATGACCAAGAATCGGTCTGAAGTTCGTTTGGCGGTGTGACTGAGGTATGATTATCATTATAATGCAATCAAGATCTGGATTATATTGAGGAGTAAGCTCAAACGTAGTATAATGTAGTACTTATTAAGGTTTTCTCAAGGTAAATCTTGATATGTTATTTTTTGTTTGCACAAGTGCGCCTTGAGCATTTGATTTCAAGTGGATGGCGCCTTATAAATCTCAACATTTCAAATTTCAAGGGTATTATCATGATCATAAACTCGTTAAGATGATATCGTAAATGAGATTGAACATTGGATACATTGAGCTATGTAGCTTTAAGCTTTGTCACATTTAGGATCTCTTGTTTGGAAATGTTAATTGTACATCTGAAAATTCAATTAAAGTTGACCCCCAAACAGAAAGAAGAATATGCGAAGAATACGCAGCGCCGTTTACCGAGACCTTCAGCCGTGATGAGACAATCATTAAGAAGCTGGATAGATGCTGCTACTGTGACGTCACAAAGCCATTCATCTCCAAATTAGACATTAATGGTCCGATGGGGGAAATTAATGAACTGGTTGGTCAATAAAGCATGCAACAATCATCAGCACCGATCAACAGGGGGTCCTCAAGAAGGCTAGATAGAGCATGGTATACAGGACTTACTGTAATCACTGCTCAGCTGGACAATTATTATTTAGCCATGCCTGTGTCGTGGCGTTACCAGAGGAAATGATTATGATAACAATGACACACTATATGCATAGGGAATACCAACGTGTTCATATACCTTGCGCTAGATATAGAATCATATCGATTCGACTGTACGTAATTATTGTTTGTTTGTCTGACTGCGTTTATTCGTTTCTGCTTCAGTATATAGGATACACACAGGATGTATATGAGAGAAAAATAACTTTATGTTGAATCTGCAATAATATACTTGCGGTGGTGTCGGGGTATAGTGGTTCATTCACTTGACTCTCAATCCAAGGGTGTAGGGTCGAATCTCAGCCCGGCACTATTATTCTTTGGCAATACATTACTCCTCATATGCCACTCTCCACCCAGGTGTAAATTGGTATATAGTAACTGCTGGGGGTAATAACAATTGCAGGACCTTCAAGAAGAACAACATCGATGCTGATGAAGCTTTTCTGTGTAATAATTTTAATTATTACACGTATTTTCCATTAATTTATTCACCGTTCTTTGGTCTAATGATTAGTGCAGGGCCCTCAAGAAAAACATCATCGTAGATGATGTGGCTTCCCGTGGGGAAATCAAATTATTATCATCACTATCATTACTTGGGTAAAACAGGACTGATGGTATTGTAATCCCGGATTGCAAAGAATCTTATTCAAGCTAACTGTAGGTTCGATATTACACGAGGATTATTGGAAATCCTCGTAAATTTTGATTATTTTTTGTTGTTGATTTTGTTGATTTTTTTTCTTCTTTCTTTTTCTTTTTCTTTTTCCAAGCATGTTTTATTTGAAATGGTACAACTAAATACTTTCACAATATCAAAGTTCGCTCACATTACAATTTTCATGGCTCGTTTGAGAAATTCGAACTCTGATGAAAAAAAGGGAGAGAGGGGATGGAGGGAGAGAGAAAAAGCGAGAGAGAGAGAGAGAGAGAGAGAATTGGAGGAGGGGGTAAACTGAATTAAAGACTGTAATTCATTTTTCTGCACATGTCATAAAAATTACAAGTCAACATGACTTCCCGGTCTATTTTACAAGGATGAACCTGTGCACAGGACTGGAGAGAATTCTCCGATTTACCTAGCGCGATTGAGAAACGAGCAAGTAAGGTTAGCCTAAATCAATTCTATTATCAGTAATTTCATTACTCCGCCGAAAGCTTTCTTACTATGACGGACACATGATCCCAAATATTCACTATAAATAGAAATATACATGTTTATGAATATCGAAGTTTTCTGGCTTAAATATATAAATACAGGTTGAGATTTGTATGTGTATACACCTATGTTGCTATATATCCAAGTCATCCTGAATTTTCGGCCTATTTCATTTTAGGCAATTTAATTTCTTTAATGCACCTGCATGGCTGTCAAATTAAAGGCAGATTTTACCAACCTATGCATGTAAGAGGGAAATTTGATAAGTGTCATACGGGTCATAAAGCTTTTAAGTCTGCAAGGCGCGCGTGCCTCAAACCTAATATTGTGTTCGTAGTAATACACCATGCTCACTGGCCTGCTACTTGGAGGGGTTACCATGGCAACAAAGATTCGTGTTTGAAGCTCCTTGATTTAAATTAAACTACACGATTTGTTGCTATCAGTTTTTTCTGTTACTGTATTAAAGTTGTGCTTGTAAAGCAAGCTTATGTACATCATGATGTCCAAATATCCAGATACAGTCAATCCTGTCTATCGAGGCCACCCAAGGGAAACGGAGAGAGTGACCATTGTAGACATGTGGCCTTTCTGGACAGGTTCTACAACACACATTTATTTTTCGAGGGAGACAAAATACATTGCCACTTATGACAGGTGGCCTGTATATATAGAGAGGTGTCCACACTAAGTCAGGTTTGACTGCATTTCAATGCTGCACCATTAGACCGTATCCGGACATCTACCCCCTGGACATCCACCCCCGGATAACCAACCCCAGTCAACTACCCCCTAGGACAACTACCATCTAGGACAATACCCCCCTAGGACAACTACCCTCTAGGACAAATACCCCCTCCAGGACAACTACCCCCTCTAGGACAACTACCCCCGGACAACTACCCCCAGACAACTACACCCTGGGATAGTTGTCCGGGGATAGTTGTCCTAAAGGATGGTTTTCGTAGGGGGTACATTGTAGTTGTCTGGGGGAAGTTGTCCAGGGTGTAGTTGGCTAGGGGGTAGCTGTCCGGGGATAGTTGTCCGGGGTTAGTTGTCCAGGGGGTAGTTGTCCTAGGGGGTATTTGACTAGGGGTGGTTATCCGGGGGTGGATGTCCTGGGGGTAGGTGTCCTAGAAACCCATTAGACATTTTGATCGCGATCAAGGGATGTCGGTCTCGTGCAGGGCTCCTGGTCAAGTGGGCTTGATGTCGGTCTCGAGACTCGAGTGCAGTCGGTCTAGTGAACACTCAAAGTTGTCAGGAAGCCCATCAGTCTGAGATTGTCGGTCTCATAGACCGTTGGACCCGTTGGCTGTATAATCACATGGGTTATCTCTTAAGTTTATGGCACGTGTTATAGGCGGACTACTAAGTATAGACCTGGGCCCCGTTGCATAAAACTGAGCAATGATTGTAACTTTGATATTAATGGTAACTTCCATGAAAACACTGATGTGATTGGCTGTTGAGTGATGCCATGGTAGTTATTATGGATGGCAAAGTTACCATCAGTGGTAAGTTTTATGCAACGGGGCCCTGGTCAAGTTAATCTGAAGTTATATACAACTGTAAGTGTTTTAAATCAATCAACCAATACCAAGTGTCAATCTCCTCATTCTGGATAAATTGTTGTATAATTCGGAAACTAAAAGGAATACAGTCATGAAATGGGGGGGGGCAGGGGGGGCAGAGTGCCCCCCCTGACGGGCTCCAGGGGAAAAAAAGAAAAAGGGGAAAGAAAGGAAAGGAAAGAAAAAGAAAAAAGGAAAAGGGAAGAAAAAAAGGAAAGAAAGAGAAAAAAAGAAGAAAAGGAAAGAAAAAAGGAAAAAGAAGAGAAAAGGAACTTGAAAAAGGGAAAAGAAAAGAAAAGGAAAATAATGGGGAAATTAAAACAAAAAGACCATGGCCGTACGCACCGGGGGGGGGGGGGGCATGTTGACCCCAGATATTTTGAAAACGTACAGTTTTTTTTCCTGAAAATGTAGTGTAGGCCTATACCAAATCCTTCAATTCTACTTTTGAAAATGCAAAAGTACCCTCTTGACCAGTTCGGTCGCTCGAACTCCCTTCACTCCTTTTGCTTTTGAGATTCTTCAAAAACTTTTAACGCATCTTTCCCCCTCCCCCACCAGAAAAATATTCCGCATACGGCCCTGAAAAATTAAGACAAATGAAAATAGGAAAATATAAGTGATATAACAAATTCGAAACTCTTCGCTGGCGCGAACTGCTTGCTAGCCTATTTTGTATTAAATGTTTTTACTTGCTCGTCCCCCTGAAAAAAGAAAAGGATTAGCATTGCCTAGAATACAATTGTGCCTGCCCCGACGGCCCCCGACCTGCAACCATGGCAACAATAACACACAATGTATGTACCAAATGTTACTAAAAGAGACTAATTCATTTTTCTCGCTCGCGAATAAAACGAATAGACATTGCTTTGGAAACAATTGTGCCCACCCTTGACCTGCAACAATATCATTAAAAATGGAAGTTTTTCTTCGCCCTCTCGCCAAAAAGGAATTGAATCGCGTTAAACGCGATTGCGTCCATCCTGACCTGCACCAATAAAAACAAGTTTATTTATTAATTTCTATTAAAAGAGAATTTATTTTTTTTGCTTGCTCGCTATGCTCGCTCGCCAAAATGGAATTGACACCGCTAACGTGCCCGCCCCAACCTGCAACAACCAGTTAATTAAGTATGTACCAAACGTTTTTCAAAGAAGTTTTGGTATGCTCGTGCTCGCCAAAACGGAATTAACATCACCTTAGACATGATCGTGTAAGCCCTGACCTGCAACAAACAAATCTGAAATTTATGAACCAATTATCATTACAAAAATTTTGCTCGCTCGCTACGCTCGCTCGCCAAAATAGAAATAACACCGCTTTTAATAATCACGTCCCTGACATGGAACAATGAACCCAAGTTTCATGTACCATATTTTCCCTATAAAAGAGAAGTGATTTTTTTTGCTCGCTCGCTACGCTCGCTCGCCAAATTAGAAATAACACCGCTTTTAATAATCACGTCCCTGACATGGAACAATGAACCCAAGTTTTATGTACCATATTTTCCCTATAAAAGAGAAGTGATTTTTTTCGCTCGCTAGCTCGTGGAATTATGTGCCCACCACTAACCTGCTACAATATCATTAAAAAGAGAAATGTAGGGGGTTGCCTGCCCGCCAAAATGGGATTGACATTGCCTTAAACACGATTGTGCCCGCCCCTGACCTGCAACAATGAAACAAATTTTATATAGCAATTCATTGAGAGAAAGATGTATTTTCGCTCGCTAGCTAAGATGGGTATTAAATCACCCTAAACACAATATTGTTCCCGCGCCCTGCATGGGACAATTGAACCAAGTTTAAGTGGCAATTATTAAAAAAGAAGTGATTTTTTCTTGCTCGCTACGCTCGTTTGCAAAAAAATGAAATTAACGTCGCTAACAAGTGAATGTTCCCACCCCCAACTTGCAACAATACCAGTTTATATACCAAACGTTACTTAAAGAGAAGGTTGAGTTTTGGGAAGAGGTAAAAAATAATTTGTGAGCGTTATCATTCTTATTATGCAAGGGTGGAAGAACATCAGATTAAACATGTTTCCTGAAAAGCATGGCTCTTCAAATGCCTTCATATTCTAAATATGACATAAAATACGTAAAAATCGGGGGGTAGGTTTTTTTTCGCCATGTGCTCGTATAGTCCTATATACATCATTCTGTGTACAGTGCTTGTAACTTTGCCAAGCTTTGGCCAAATGTCTCATCATTTTGATGATTCCAGAACCTTGCAATACACACGAATACTTATATACTAGATGATCAACCTTTTCTGATAGATTCCACATCGTTTCTTTCACAATGCAATCACATGACCAGAACTCAACTTTATCTTTAAAGATTTTTTTTGCTCGCTCGCTCGCCAGAAGTGAAAATTAGCATCGCCTTTTTTGTTTGTTTCGGTCGCTTGCCCCCCCTGACGGAGTACCCCAGGTACGCCACTGATAATGAGATATTGATTTCATTTTACATGACTTTCGTTTCTCAACCTCCTCATCCTGTGAAAATGATGTTAACTACACTGAAGTAATATTATACATATCGACAATAGTCGGCGTTTAAACTTGGGCGAAAGGCAGAACGTGCTTTATGAACTTAACCGCCTATAGCGACGTTCATGCATAGAGAGTGTAGAGTCATAAACTATGTCATACGCTGTATGAGCATGGCAGTCAATTTTAGAACCGTATACTCAGTCATCGTCGTTGTAGAACAAGCTTGTCCTGTAATTAACAAAAAACATTATTAACTGACAACCAGAAAAACGTCAAGCATGGCCGAGTGAAGGTTCGATATCTTATTAAACAGGGGTCTGGCATCAATTAACGAGGGTGGTGGAGGAAAGGAGGAGTGAGGGGAGGGGAGGGGAGGAGGAGGGAGGGAGGAGGAGGGACGGGAAGAGAAGGCGGGATGAGGAGGAGGAGGGTGGAAGGAAGGATGAGGAGGTAGCAGGAAGAGGAGAAGGGGTCGTGAGGGGGCAGTGAGACAAAGAGAGCAGGATATAGCGACTTATAATGAAAATGAGATAACAAAATGTTAATGATACTGGGTAAATAATTATTTCATTATAGCAGGTGCCGAAATACGCACACATCAATTCAACGCAGATAATAAATTTCGGGTATGAATAGAACTCCATTTGATAATTTTTTAATGGAAGTCATAAATCTTCAAACACTTTACTTTGAAATACAGAGGGGATAAAAGGAGAGAGAGAGAGAGAGAGATAGCGCGGAGAAAGAGAGAGAGAGAGAGCGGGAGAGAGAGAGAGAAGGGGTGGCGGTTGGAAGGGAACGAGAAAACTGATGGAGAAAGCAAGGTGAGAGCGAGTAATGAGAGATAGAATGATGAGAGTTTACATAGACTGATATAGATGTTATGGATTCCAAATAAATTTGTAATTAATCGAATCGAATAATATATTATATGACATATCAAGGTCATATAAACCATGTAACTTTTATCATCGCCTTCCTGGTAGTAAAATTAAAAGAAGAAATAGGAATATTATGTTCTTTTTGTTACAAGGGGTTTGTAAACTGTGGATTAAAGGTATATTAATATATATAAATTATGTATATATATCACGTTTAATACTTGCAATTTGTCAGGACGGTCACGGTAATCATGGATTGTCTATATACTGTAGCATCTCTGTGTACTTACCTTTCAAGTCAGTGTACATACAAGATAGTTTGTCATCCGTGACTATATACTCCCTTCATAAAAGCTAATAAACAAACAATGTGAACGACCCGATGAGCTACATTGTATATAGTCATAACGATTGTATGTAAATCATTTGGGTTTCATTCTATTGTTGAAGTTTGATGGTCTCATAGGCTTGCAGGCAATATTGAGGACATACATGACTTATGAGAATATTTTCTATTGTATAAGGTAAAATAGTATGACAGCCCCCCCCCCCCCCCCCCTACGAGTAATGGTCTATATCGTCGTCTTCTAATTCCACGCCCATTGGGCAAATCCAGAAAATGGCACAACTAGGAAAATGACATATACATGCATTGCATATGTATTTTCCTTTTAATAATCGAATTGCATTATGCGTTGTCATGAAAACTACATACTATTGATTGGCTCCGATGGTGTGAAATCGATTGCACGCATGCCAACTGGGAATAACAAAGGATGACACAGAATAATGATAGACAGATAGACAGACATGGACAAATATGGAAAAGGAAAAATCGATATACAGACAGATATATGTATAGAGATCTATAATTCTTTGATAAAAAGATAGATGGACAAATACGATATCGATATTGTTACATTGAGATAAAGCGAGATAAAACGAAGAAATGTACATGAAACTTGAATACTAATCCATCACTAAAACTGCAACTTTGTTAGCAGCTTATTCCACATTTGCATGCATTAAGTCAATATTAATATA